>JAVJIF010014124.1:0-35000 GCA_038442645.1 Agave tequilana | reverse complement strand
TCTCTCTCACAACTCTCAATGGTGGAAACTTCTTAACTTTCTTGACTTGCCATCAAGGCCACCCCAAGAAGTTTTTGTAGACTCGTAGGTGTAAATCACCTAGGGGGGTGAATAGGTGATGGCTAATCTAATGGTCACTTAATGCCAAATAATGCGGAAGTAAAAACTATTATTACCTAAACAAACTATTTAAACTAAACACCACGTATAACACAAGAGTGTTGCCGAATTCCCCGTGAAGGGCTCTGGACAAACTCCTCTAGATTCCCCTAGATAAGGGTTGAGGTGCCGCGTTGGCTCTCTTGGTTAAATACAAGTGTTAGCAAACAACCCAAGCAAGTATAACAATTAAACACACAAGTATATCAAGCATATAAACATAAACACAATAATTGAATGCAAGATATAGACAAGAGACAAAGAGAGAGAGAGAGAGAGTGAGCAATCGCAAACACAAGGGATTTATTTCGAGGTTCGAGCACCCTTGCTCTACATCCCCACCTTCGACACACGAAGGATTTCCACTATAATCGATCCCACCGGATCACTCGGTGCCGCAACACCTACAACTCTCGGACTCCCTAGTCCGTACACACTGCAAGCCCCACAAGCTCGCCGAGGCCGCACCTCAAACAACAAGTTCGCACCCGAACTCGAAACACCGCGAACACACTTGTCCGCCTCCTCAAAGAACAAAGATGAACTTTGGTGATCACAACACTTGATCACCTAAAATTCTCTCACAACAAACTCCCTATAGGGTAGATATAGCAATGGATAGCTCAAGTGTTGTGTGAGAAAACAAGGATGAGAATGGTGGAGGAAAACTCAAGAAAATCTCTTTTAATACTCTTGATAAAAACTCCCCGTTTGATTGGAAGTATTTGCACTCAATTTTGTGGAGAAAAACCTCTGAAAAGAGTAGGAAAAACTGGCTCTAAAAGTCTCCAAAAATCTTAAAGAAAACAGGCCCCAAAAGCCCCATTTATAGAGTCTGGAAAACTAGCCGTTGGGGTCTGTCAGGCATGTCGGTCGACCGTCCGGCCGACCGGCCAACGGTCATATTTCAGACCGTTTGAGCCATCGGTCGACCGGTCAGTCGACCGAGCCAGGATACAGAGAGCAATCTCTCTGTCCGGTCGACCGCGCGGTCGGCCAGGGCCTTTCCAGAGAGCAGAGCTCTCTGGACGGTCGACCGGGTCGGTCGGCCGGCCCTCCTGCAGTACTAGCGTGCACGTCTGTGCACGTCGGTCGACCGGGTCGGTCGACCAGCTGAAGCCAGGTCAGGTCTGAACTAGGGATTAAAAACTTGGTCTTTTGGCTCACATAAAAATCCCATAAATTCACAGAAAATCTATAAAAATAGTTTTACCAATATACTTTGATAAACAAACATGCTTGCACAAAATTAAGGCATGTTACAAATGATTTGGACTATTTTTATAATATGGAAAAATTGGCTTAAATGAAAAACAGTATTTTTCCAAACTTGATTTTTCCAAAACTTGTTTTTCCAAAACATCTCCAAATACAAAAACAAGATATTTAAACAACTTTGAAAGCATATGGTGCATGGATATGATCCACTACACAAACATGGTGAAATATCTATGTTTTTGACATTAAGCTCTAAACTTGGTTTTGAATAAAAGATATGTAAACTTGAAAACCAAAATCCAAACATGTATTTTCTAAAATAGAAAATCTTTTCGTAAAACAAACTAAATCAAGAGTGTGTGTGTGTATAAGATATTGAGCAATCCACCAACTACTCTATCCTTTACATTTTATCTAAAACAAAATCTTACTAAAACAAACTTAGACTCAAGTCTTCATCTTCTTGAAGTCTTCACTTGAAGCCTTCTAGACTTGGTCCAAACACCGTGCTAGTTCCATAACTTGACTTTAAATCCTTTGTTGAAGCTATGCACCAACTAAGATCTTGATCATAAATCTGTCACTAATTAAACATAAGATCATTAGTACTATAACTACATGAGTTAATCATCATCAAAACTAGAGTGATGGGCCTTCGGGCCAACAATCCCCCTTTTTGATGATGACAAAACTCATGAAGTTATATATGCATGGATTAAAGTAAAGCTTCAAAGACGCTCCCCCTTAACTCATGCATAACACATAAACAAAATAAATATGCAATGAGGCACATAAACATGTATGCAAATGTAGGAGTAAACATGCTAATCAAACATAAAACAAAAATTCTTTTCTCCTATTTGCACAACAAAACATATATGCAGAAACATAAATCCTTTAACCATAAAAGCATGCATATAAATCCAAAATCTTTCTCCCCCTTTTTGTCAATCATCAACAAAGGGGTAAAAACACAATCAACAAATTTTTCTCCCCCTTTTTGTCATAAACAAAGAGACCAATAAGGGGTGTAAACAAATAAGTCAATAAAAGGTTATATGCGATATACATTCATGAGGAGGAAGACGGTAAAGTAACTTCCCTACACATATACATTACATGAAAGAGGGATGACAAGCCCTAATTCACATAACGTATAATATGTAATGCATAAGAGGAGATGTGAAGCACCCCCTACACACGTGTACCACATAAAGAAGAGTTGTCAAGCTCCTCAATATACAATACACTCAACATGAATCTATATGTAGAAGAGATGTTAAGCTCTCCTTGCATATAGGCAATACAAATCAAAACATTTTTTTTTAATTTTTCTTTATTAAAACAAATTTTGAGATATCAAATAAACATAAATTTTTTTAATTTTGATACCAATTTTAAAACATAATGCATAAGCTTAAAAAATTTGAAGTAAGCTTAGCATAAACAAAGTTTGTGCTTTTAAACATGTAAATCGATTTTAACTTAAGCACAAAAACAAAACATATATATGTATGAAAAATGAGTATATCAATTGAAATTGATACATACATATATAGAAAACAAAATATGAGTATATACAAAAATAGAGTCAAATTGATACCAATTGAAACGATTCAATGATACCAATTGAAACAATAATAGGATCATGTGTAGGATCACGTGTATATCTCATAAACATTGAAGAATAAATAACTAGTTAAATTAAATTTTTTTAAAAAAAACTAGTTAAAGATCCTTCAAAAATATGAAACCAAATCATATGTATTTCATGAATCATACCAAATACACAAGAGATGACACTCAAAATCGATTAAGCTCATAAAAGTGTTCATGAATCAAAGTCATGACAAAACAAATGAAGTATGAGTGTACAAGAATCATGTATATAGCATTTTCATGAAAATAGTCGTTAAGGCTCAAAATGATCAAAACAAATTATTCATTTTATTTTATCAAACAAAATATGAAAAATTATTTTTCATTAAAAAAATAATAAACTTCTAGGTATATGTATGATTTATCTAAATCTAACAATATGCATACATATCCCAAACATAAAAGAGTCTATTAAAGGTATTTGCATGAAGGCAAGAGACTCACGGGTATACATGTATATTTATTAGATTTGAATAAAAATTACATATACATGAAGTAAAACCATGAAAATAGGCAAAACAAGTGTAAATGAGAGAATCATCAAAACTAGGTTATACATGTGCATATAGTGGGTACAAATGAGCATGAAGTGCAAATATATACGAATCAATTTGTTCTCACTATTTGTACATGTAAAAACACAAGTTTTAATAAAAACTACATTTAAACTAGTATTTACCACATGAAGTACAAAACAAAATAAAATATGAACATGCTATATAGATGTCAAAAATGAATAAGCATGTAAATAAACTAAGAGTTTAGAAATAGTTACCAACTAAGGAACTATGTTCCAAAACTCCAAACATAGTGGCTGTCCCACCAAAACTCCTTGATAGCGATGTATCTATATATGTGTCCATCAAGTCCAAGTGCATCCACCATCAAGGCATCATCCCTCTCACGTCGTGTGAGAGCCCTCACCTATATCAAAAACACAAGGTGGGGTTTTGGTACCCATTTTTTCTTGGGTCCTTGGGGGTTAGTCTTGTAAGGAACCCAAAAAATTTTATTAATAAAATTTAAAACATGCAACTTATCAAAACAAAATTTTGCTAAATGGTCTTTGCGATCACAATGTGTACATTTGTACACCTTAGGATGCATATGTTTATGAGTGTGATCGTGGCGTGCAAATAGTGAATATCCATGATGAGAATGATGTGCATGAACATGTGGAGTTCGTTTCTTTGAAAACATAGACTCCAATCTAGTGTGGTTAAATGCACATGTGCTCAAGGTAGAGCTCAAACTAATAATTTTATTTTTCAAAAGTTTGATCTCACTATCATCAATGGTGGCATGTAGAGAAAGGTGAGATATAGAGTCATTTTTCTTATTCTTTTTAGAAACCCTTTCTTTTCTTTTTCAAAAATTTTTCTTTTCAAAGAGTTGTTTTCTTGAAAAGCAACTTCCTTTTGTTTTTCCACCAAAACAATTTGATTTTTCAAAGACATATTCCCTTCACATAAATCATTCAATTTAGACATTAAGGAAATATTCTCATTTTTCAAAACTTCATTTTCTTTTTCTAAACATGCAATTTTAATTTTAAAAGAATCATTTCCTTTTGCATGCAATCAAATTCTTTTTCAAATTTTTATTATCTTTCTTAATCATGTCATATTTCTCAAGTAATTGTTGGCAAAATGAAGTGAGCTCATCATATGACATGTCTTCATCATCTAACTCGGGTTCGGTGTTTACCTCAAGGGGGTTATCCCCTTGGACCATATAGCACTTGTTAGAGATGTCGCTTCCAACATCCGAGTCACTCCCCGCATAGTATTGATCATTTTCGCCAAGGGAGAGGAGGGTGTTCCAAACTACAAAAGCCGAATCAATGTTAGAAACCCTAGATAAATAATCATCATTTAGGGTACTCTTTAAAGCATTTAGGACTTTTGCATTAGCCTCAAGATTCTTGCTATCATTAATGTATGAATCTTTAATTGTAGTAAGATAAACATGAATGCCTAGGGCTTTGAGGTACATAGACATCTTAACCTTCCAAATTTGAATGTTAAGAATGTCAAAGGTGGGTGGTGACATGAAATCCATAGTGTGTGTACAAATATTGTGATTAGCCTAAAGAGAGGATCTTTAACTCTAGGTTGTTAGACCTAAAATCAGAGCACTTGGCTCTGATACCAATTGTAAATCACCTAAGGGGGGGGGTGAATAGGTGATGACTAATCTAATGGTCACTTAATGCCAAATAATGCGGAAGTAAAAACTATTATTACCTAAACAAACTATTTAAACTAAACACCACGTATAACACAAGAGTGTTGCCGAATTCCCCGTGAAGGGCTCTGGACAAACTCCTCTAGATTCCCCTAGATAAGGGTTGAGGTGCCGCGTTGGCTCTCTTGGTTAAATACAAGTGTTAGCAAACAACCCAAGCAAGTATAACAATTAAGCACACAAGTATATCAAGCATATAAACATAAACACAATAATTGAATGCAAGATATAGACAAGAGACAAAGAGAGAGAGAGTGAGCAATCGCAAACACAAGGGATTTGTTTCGAGGTTCGAGCACCCTTGCTCTACATCCCCGCCTTCGACACACGAAGGATTTCCACTATAATCGATCCCACCGGATCACTCGGTGCCGCAACACCTACAACTCTCGGACTCCCTAGTCCGTACACACCGCAAGCCCCACAAGCTCACCGAGGCCGCACCTCAAACAACAAATTCACACCCGAACTCAAAACACCGCGAACACACTTGTCCGCCTCCTCAAAGAACAAAGATGAACTTTAGTGATCACAACACTTGATCACCTAAAATCCTCTCACAACAAACTCCCTATAGGGTAGATATAGCAATGGATAGCTCAAGTGTTGTGTGAGAAAACAAGGATGAGAATGGTGGAGGAAAACTCAAGAAAATCTCTTTTAATACTCTTGATAAAACTCCCCGTTTGATTGGAAGTATTTGCACTCAATTTTGTGGAGAAAAACCTCTGAAAAGAGTAGGAAAAACTGGCTCTAAAAGTCTCCAAAAATCTTAAAGAAAACAGCCCCCAAAAGCCTCATTTTATAGAGTCTGAAAAACTAGCCGTTGGGGTCTGTCAGGCCTGTCGGTCGACCGTCCGGCCGACCGGCCAACGGTCATATTTCAGACCGTTTGAGCCATCGGTCGACCGGTCGATCGACCGAGCCAGGATACAGAGAGCAATCTCTCTGTCCGGTCGACCTGCGGTCGGCCGGGGCCTTTCCAGAGAGCAGAGCTCTCTGGACGGTCAACCGGGTCGGTCGGCCGGCCGACCGGCCAACGGTCATATTTCAGACCGTTTGAGCCATCGGTCGACCGGTCGGTCGACCGAGCCAGGATACAGAGAGCAATCTCTCTGTCCGGTCGACCTGCGGTCGGCCGGGGCCTTTCCAGAGAGCAGAGCTCTCTGGACGGTCAACCGGGTCGGTCGGCCGGCCCTCCTGCAGAACTGGCATGCACGTCTGTGCACGTCGGTCGACCAGCTGAAGCCAGGTCAGATCTGAACTAGGGATTAAAAACTTGGTCTTTTGGCTCACATAAAAATCCCATAAATTCACAGAAAATCTACAAAAATAGTTTTACCAATATACTTTAATAAACAAACATGCTTGCACAAAATCAAGGCATGTTGCAAATGATTTGGACTATTTTTGTAATATGGAAAAATTGGCTTAAATGAAAAACAGTATTTTTCCAAACTTGGTTTTTCCAAAACTTGTTTTTCCAAAACATCTCCAAATACAAAAACAAGATATTTAAACAACTTTGAAAGCATATGGTACATGGATATGATCCACTACACAAACATGGTGAAATATCTATGTTTTTGACATTAAGCTCTAAACTTGGTTTTGGATAAAAGATATGTAAACTTGAAAACCAAAATCCAAACATGTATTTTCTAAAATAGAAAATCTTTTGTAAAACAAACTAAATCAAGAGGTGTGTGTATAAGATACTTGAGCAATCCACCAACTACTCTATCCTTTACATTTTATCTAAAATAAAATCTTACTAAAACAAACCTAGACTCAAGTCTTCATCTTCTTGAAGTCTTCACTTGAAGCCTTCTAGACTTTTTCCAAACACCGTGCTAGCTTCAAAACTTGACTTTAAATCCTTTGTTGAAGCTATGCACCAACTAAGATCTTGATCATAAATCTGTCACTAATTAAACACAAGATCATTAGTACTATAACTACATGAGTTAATCATCATCAAAACTAGAGTGATGGGCCTTCGGGCCAACAGTAGGTTCATCTTAGTCCAACACAAACTCCAGCAATACAAATAGTGTTAAGATTTGTCCAAACAAATAGTACCACATTGACTAGATAAGGGGATAATCTTGGGTATATAAAGATTTGGACTACTCCACCTAGAAGGCAAGTCTTTTGGAATGGTACCCCAAATCCTTACAAATGGTATCAGTGTCATGCCTCAAACTTAGCCATGTGTGAAAAGATCACCAGTCGCAAAGAGGCGCAGGCGTAGTGAAAGGCACCAACCAGGCGCAGGTGCAGCGGAAGACGCATGCCCAGACTCTTTGTTTGAGAGGGGATTGTTATGATTTGTGCAAACAAATTGTCCCACATTGGCTGGACAAGGGGATGGTTTTGGGTATATAAGGATTTAGTATACTCCATCTAGAAGGTTAGTCTTTTGGGATGGTGCCCCAAGTCTTTACAAATAACATCATCTCAGAGGAAAAAGAAACTTGAATTCAACTTGAACTGGAATCAGAACCTAAAAAGAAAACTGTCAGAAAATGTCTAGTCGATTACTATAATTAGTTGACTAGACTGCCCATTATTCGACTGATCTGATTTATCAGTCGACTAATCTAAAATTCTTTACTCTCTGTTACGCCCCGACTAACCTGCATATCATTAGTTGACTAGTCTGTTGCATTAGTCAAATTATCCTGTGCACAATCTTGTGCATGTCTGTGCATGTTCGTTCTCGATCTCTAAGTTTGTAACTCCTTCACCTTAACCTGATTACTTCTCTAATGAATTTAAGGCACCCAAAATACTAACAAGAATGGTATTAAAGCAAAATTGTGGGAAGGATAAATTGCTCTAGGATATGATTGTGACATGGTATAATTGCTGCAGAAAGAGAGGAATGCTAAAACTTTTTCTAATAAACTGCAATTTATTGCTTAGATAATTTCTCATATTATCCTGGTTTATTCTTCTGCTTGGGCAACATCTGGACCTCCAAGGTGGGCAGCAACCATTACTAGGACTTCTTATGGGATACTGCGAGCGAGATTAGCACGGGGTATTCAATACCTTCAAATCTCCTTATTTTGTATCATTATTTTGTTTTTTTGTACCTTTCTTTGTCGTTATTTTCGCTTTTGTTAGCTTTTTGTTTCGTTAAAATCTCTTTATTTAAGTTTTGGAGGGTTATCTGACCATAATTTATCTCACAAAAAAAAAAAAAATCCTTCACCTCTTTTGAATTGATCTAATCAAATTCTAGGCTTCTATTTTTAAATGCTTTTATGGATGAAATAAACAAACTAAGGAAAAAAAACATGAGAAGATAGATTGAATTTTCTAAGCTCATTCAGTCTTTTATTATATTCTCATTCTACTGTACTTACCGGTTGCAATTCAACAATACTATGTAATAATTATTATGTGTGATTGTAATATCAAAGAAATATTCATAAATTCTCAAATTTCTATGACAATTTTCCTTTATGGAGGGAGGATGGGCTTTTACCATGAGGATTAGCTTTTGATTCACAGTGTAAAGTCTGATCATCCTTCTTATAGTAAACTCCTGTATTTTTAAAATGTTGGGAGGAACCCACCAGAGGATTGCAGCATACCAGAGAATAGTAACCAATGGCAAGAACAAATAAAGAGAAAGAAAGCGAGAACACACAAATTTAACGAGGTTCGTATGTTCTCGGGAGAGAAGGATAGAGATCTTATTAAACAACAATTAAAAGATACAACAGTTGGCGGTAATACCCCAGTTTATATAGCTAGAGAATTTACGAAGAAAAGAAAATCAACGGGCAGAATTTGGATCAGAAACGAATCCAGAATCTAAATAGGAAATTGTTCAGAATCGTCGTACAGTCGACCGGGCAGTCGACCGCTCTCTGTGCCGAGACAAACTATGCTTTGTGCTGTCGACCGTCCGGTCAATTGTTAGTTGTGCAGAGCCAGTTTTGACCTTCGAGACGGTCGACCAGGCGCTCGACAGTTCCAACCTATTTCTGAAATGCTCCTCTGGGCGGTCGACTGGCCGGTTGACCACTATGGCCGTTTCTTCATGTGCATGTTCTGTGCATGGCCTATTGACGGGCCGGTCGACTGACCCACTGTCTACGGTTGCGTCTTGTCTTCTACCATACACTGATGAACTCTGATATTTGCCCAATCTTCTTCGATGAGTTAAAAAAACTCTGCCATAAAGATTTTACACTATCTCCCAATAATTCTCCACCTCGGTGAAGATTTCTCAAATCTGAGCCGAACACAACATACCACCATGTCGACTCAATCGGGATGTACCAATGTGGTTGTCTACGATCCCCTGTCCGAGAAATCAAGCCATATGTAATTCATCCAAACGAGCTCCACCGAGCTCATGCGACCTGAAGGATATGGAGTAACTCTGTGCAAACTTCACTCCCGAAATAACCCTGTTAAGAAAATCGACGAGATTCTCCTTCGTGTGAATTTTTTGTAACTCAATGTCACCCGAACAAAGCGGAACCTGTTATTCATGTGCTTCATCCTTAATGATACGCCTGATTCTTTACTAAATAGATAGCACTCATGCTATCACAATTGATCTTCAATAGATTCTGATCAATCCCCAAGTCGTTAAGTAACCCTTGAAGCTAAATTGTCTCCTTCATAGCATCTATCATGGCCATATACTCAGCCTCTGTATTAGATAATGTGACAGTAGACTGTAAAATAAAGTGTCAACACATCGGTTCTTGGACCAATGTAAACACATATCCTTTTGTAGACCAGTGTTTGTCGAGATCCCCTGCGTAGTTGAAATCAATGTATCTGATACACCCCGCGTATAAGAGGGGCAATCTCGCATTGACACATGGGATTGACCCTCTTATAATATTATGAGAGGTACAAAGACTTTTAAGTTTTGTACTCCTGAAACCTGACATTTTATTCAGGTGTCAATGTAAAATTGGTCTTCTTATAATATGTGTGCGGCTCACACACATGAATCAAATTCTCCCAGGTGATGGACTTAGGGGGTTGCCCGAACCACTATAAAATCGTTGTGTTTACGAATTCAATTTCTACGAACTCGGTCTTTTATTTTCTGCATTATATTTCTATTATTATTATTGTTTTTATCAGTGTATATTTTCAGTCAAATCCTTCCACATAGTTTACGCTGGTTCTTTCATGATTTTCTGATTCTTCAACGCTATCCTTCCGCATGCACTTTTGTGTTGTTTCAGAAAAATCTGAGTATTTATTCATAAACCTTACTCACCCCTCGAGTTTTACAGTCTTAGATGATATGTGCTACCTATGATTCACATAAAATTTACCAAAGTCTCTTTAAAGATCCGATCACCTATTTCAAGCAAAACAAGCATTTAAAGAACCCGAAGAGAAACCATTTTGATGCGTCTGAGACTTCTTAGAAGTAAACAAACGGTTCTTTCAAGAAAGAACCCAAAACTCACAAACTCACGGACCCGAAGAGAAATTATTATATATATATTTTTATTGTCAAATCATTAAAAACGTTAGCATATTATTTGTGCTACAAGAAGCGTAAAAGGATAAGTAAATAATTAAATTAGTCAGTTTCATAAGTTAAAATATGTAATTTTTGTTAGCTCCTTTGTTCCTGACAATTGTCTCGCAACCTTCACTATTTCTTTTTACCCAAATAACGTGTGCATGCCACGGGCACACACTTTAACTATTTAAGTATGAATTTAACTCAAGTAATTCTGCATTGAAAAAAAATATCTTCCGCTCCTAAAGAAATTATTTTATAAATTAGGTTAGTGAAACGCACTACTTAAAAAAAAAAAAAAAAAATTGAGTTTATTTAGCTTTCAACTGCACGTGCCAAAAATCTAAGTAGACACTAATAACAACACGTTTTGAAAAATTAAATCATAAAACCTAATTAAATTAATTAATTTTCCTATATGTATTCTTTTTCTAAATAAGCACATTGAAAATCCCTATTTATCATCCTCTTTTTAAATTTCTCTCTTTTATCGTAAATTTATGTGAGGATAATTCAACATAATATTCTTATTTATGCGACAATACATAAAAACAAAAGGCTGTAGCTGGGAGAACGGTATTTGTAATGGTCAATGTTGTGGAAATAGCCCAATGGTTACTTCTTGTACGCTTTGGGCCTGTAATTTAACACCATGGGCTTCTTGGTCTAAAAACTCCCGTCACACTTGCTTGCAAAAAAGACCCACATAGTTTATGCCCATTTGCGGGGCCCAGCAGGCGGGCGACCGTTATTTATACTTCTTTTTTCTTTTTTTTCCTCTTTCATGCGTCTTTAATTCTCAGCCTTTGCTTTAAATCGGCGCCACCCCCACCACCACCTCTCACTTCTTTTAATTCCCCACCTCTCCCTTCATCTTCGTCTCTCTCAGTGAGATCCCAGTCTCAGAACAACTCCGTCCATGACTCTTCTTCTCGTCTTGTTCGCAGTCCTCTTCCTCTGTGGCCTCATCAGCTCCTACTTCTTCCCTTTGCTAGCGCGCCTCCGATCAGAGAAGCCCTCCGCGCCTGCACCCGTCGCCAAAAGCGACGGCACGAGAAAGGGAAGGAATGAGTTGGAGGCCATCTTCTCCACCTTCGACGGCGACGGCGACGGCTACGTCACCGCGAAGGAGCTCGGGGAATCTCTCCGCAGGCTGAAGCTCCCCGTGACGCCAGAAGAAGTCCAGGGGATGATGGACAGAGCGGACGCCAACGGGGACGGGCTGATCGACGCGGAGGAGTTCCGTGAGCTGTACGAGAGCTTGGAAGGGAGGCGTGAATCAGAAGGAGGAGGAGGAGACGAGGAGCTGGGTCTGAGAGAGGCGTTCGAGGTGTTCGACGGGAACAGAGACGGAGTAATATCGGTGGAGGAGCTGGGGTCGGTGCTGGTGTCGATGGGGCTGAGGCAAGGGGCCAAGGCGAGGACTGCAGGGACATGATAAGAAAGGTTGATCTTGATGGCGATGGGAAGGTGAGCTTTGAGGAGTTCAAGAAGATGATGGTGGAGGCGGCCAAGGGTGGGAAATTGTTCTGAAATTAATATCTAAATTTAATTCTGAACCCAAATTTAAGCGTGTGTGATTTTGCTGACAGTAGTTCTTGTAAATAAACTAATTTTGACTAACAAAACCAGGTCCTGATCTGTACGGTTTTTGTTCAATTTTAATTGGTTTTGGTGTTAATGTTTGAGGTGTACACTAGCAATTATACGAGTATACGGATACAAATACTGACGCCGAATAAATGTAGTATACTAGTCAGTATCTCAATATCTGATTTTAAAGCCAGATATGATACTATATGCTTTAATACTGATTGATTATTATTATTTATGATATGTTATTATGTGAATTTACTGTATTTATGTATAGTGGCACTATCATACTACAGCTACTATTCAATGCATGACGACCCGTATGTCTGTACAACTATACTGAGTGATTTCTTCACTATCTTCAATTACTACAGAGCTACAGAAAAAAATATTTTTCGATTGACTCCATGACTTTCCCGTTGCTTATCTGTACTCCATCTTGTTCTTAATTTCCTCTTATTTTGTTGGGACTGTGTTAGATGTGATCGGAGAGAGAAGAATCTCCATGTCTCCCTGATGCTCTGTGATTAAATCAAACCAGAGGCAGAATATTGAGTGACAATTAAATTAATCATAGGGATGGCTAACTGCCTTATTAAATTTGGACTGATGGATACGTTATGTGGCTGTATTATAATGATTATTATTATTATTATTATATTATTATTTTGATGAGTCCACTCAAATTCAATGGTGAGAGTGTAACTATGGAACGCGGAGAGTGACGGTGACGAGGACGCAACACAAAAAAGTGTTTGGGGAGAGCACAACATGATTCCCATTAAGCTTTGCATTTTTTTATTTTATGACTTGTTTGAATGTCAGAAAACAAAAGAGAAAAAAAATCGTGTATTGACAGCTAAAAACTCAAAAATCTGACACACTGTTGTAGCTGTAAAAAAAATGAGTGAATACGTGGAGCTCGTACATTTTTTTCCTTCTGATGTAAATAAACAGACTGAAGGACATGAAAAACGTGTAAGAGCCACATGCTATACTTAAAAAAAAAACTTGCTTTTTTTCGCCCCCTTTCAGAGCAAACAAACATTCCCACAGTGTCTTAAAAAATAAAACGCTTTGCTTGGAAGAGACGAAAAGAATATACGTGCATTGGATGGTGATATCATAGTTCAAGTATTGAAGCATACGTGTGCTTTTGACTTGACTTGAAAGGCCGATACAAAATATTTTGACAAGAAAAAATGGTCTTCTTTTTCCAAAAGATAACTAGCAAATGTTGTCAATCAAATTAAAAATTTTGCCGAGGCTACCTCTTGATTTTGCAAGCAGCATTCATAATTACTAAGCATGATTAAGGGAATTGGAATATGACATTTGTTTTGAGAAATGTGGAAAATATGAACCAAATTGTGAGAAACTAAAACTAATTTTTCTTTAAAATTATTTATGCCGCAATTTGCAACTCTTAGAAAACAGACTTACGTGGATACACTTATGTCTTGACATTTACATATCTTACCTTTTGTACTCCAAATTCCGTTTACATGGGCTTGTGTTTTTAAGTTATTTTATCACTTTACAATTAATAAAAATCGAATTAGTGATAAAGTTTAATGATATAAAAATAGTAACTTAATTTTTATGATTTATAGAAACTTGCTTAGATTTATCCATCTAGTTATTTTATTATTCTCGTCCCTTAAATTTAACTCTTCCTTTTCTCTAGGTTAAATTTATAGTCACTCCCAACTAGTTGGGTTCTAACGCAATTCGATGAATGAAGTGTAAATACGATAGATATATCGTGATAATGCATGATATCTTGATAATTCAATGTAGCATAGGGTGGAAACGAAGCGAATAATTAACAAATAGTTCGTTAATTATTCGTCCAGATATTTTATCAGATTCGATTCGAATGCTCGTTTAAACGTAAAACAAATAGTTTTACTATTCGTAATTTAAATGAATCAAGTCTGAGCATTCTAGTATTCGATTCGTTAGTTCGTTGAACTATTCGTTTACTACATATACTTAATTACTTATAAAATATAATATTACATCATAGCTATTCGTGCATTTTGTCCCGTGATATTTTATAATGATTAAATTTTAAAAAGTCTTATGTAGAATATTTATGTGAAGCTGAAAAGTAAGGCATAAATCTAACCCTAAATTTAATTCAAATATTTTTTTTGTTCTCTCTCACCCACACGAAATGTATGATTCTCAAATATAATTACAATGTTGTCAATAAAATTGAATTAAATAAAAAAAATCTTAATTAAATAATTTTCAAACTATTTAATAATAAATAAACAAATGTAAGAATATTTTAATATTGGAGAGAAAATTCAAATTCGTTTCGAATTCGAAGGAGGAAATTCGAATATGAATTCTGATGGTAATGCGCATATCGTATTCAAATTCGAAGACTTTAAACCAAATCAAATACGAACACCTTAGTATTCGATTCGATTTCGTTTCGATTCCACCCATAGGGTATCTTGTTTTTCAAAGCAAAAGTCATGTTAACTTAAATTATCCTCGTTTTAATTTTGAAAGTGAAGGGAAGACTTTCATGCAATACGGGCAAAAGCTAAAATTGCACTTTGATACCCTGATGTTAGAATACTACCATGAATCCAAGATATCCATATTTTATCCGTAATCAGGAGTATCATAAGTCCTATAATATTAATTAGGAGCAAATACTAGTTGATCTAGATTAGTTGTCATTTCTTCGTATCATTGTGGATAATGTCAACACAATGCAATGCTCTCATTCAGCAGACAAGGTCGAAGGCCAACATGGGCCCCAAGCGTGGCCAGTCCTGGATTTTCAAAGGCTCATGACGAATGTAGAAAATGTACCTCTATGTGAGCATACTAATTAAATTTTTTTCTCTGCGATAGGTATGCTAACTCTGGTTTTTGGTTAGCTACATTGTAAAAAGTAGACATCCGCTTGAAAGAAGAATTGCGAAATGACGAGATTTTTAAGAAAGTTTTCTAGGAAATATGTACCATTCCAATGCCTCTTCAACAATAAAAGTTTCTCTTGAGTAATTCTTCTAGCAACTTGAAGAAAGCGTCAAGATACCATTATGCTGATTTCTTAACTCACTTATGTGTCTCTTATTTTGTTTTAATTTTTCTTATATTTTTCAGCAACTATATAATTTATACTTTAGTGAAACAAGAGTGATTGGTTGCATAGTCTTTGAGCTGTAATTTGCACTCTATCCTACCGCAGATCTGATTTTATCCCATGCATTTAGTCCTTGGCTAGCAAGAATTCTTATTAACAAAGCTGCAAACTTAGATACTAAAGCTAGAATTGGTCATATATACACACACACACACACATATATATATACACACATGCATATATATAGACTTGTGTCCTTCTAAAAGTTTGAGCCCGAATCCTTCCAACTCAAATACAGCCCTCCGACATTCGAATAAAAGATCTACTCCATTGAAATTGATCTATATTATTTCAAGTATTTATAAACCAAAAATCAAGTGATTTGAATACTTTTTACCTATCAATCAAGCAGCGAAAAATAGAGGACCGAAAGTAGTGAGTTGGTTAGATTTATATCTTTAGACATACAAATTCTAGAGCCGACCAGTTGATTATGATCTAACATTTAAAAACCCTTACAAACCAATTTTTGTTAGGTTTTAAATAATCTACAACGTTAAACTAACCAACTCACTATTTAGGTCATTCATTTTCCTCCTACTTGATTATAGGCAAAAAGTATTCAAAATACTTGATTTTTTAGTTTATAGATATTTGAAATAATAGAAATCAACTTTAATAGAGTGGATCTTGTATTCAAATGTCAGCGGGTTGAATTTGAGTGGAAAGGATTCGGGTTCAAATCTTTTGGAAGGACACAAGTGTGTGTAGAGAAACTTTCTCAAATAAGTTTCATGAGAAAAATTCTTAAAACTATGAACTAAAAATATCAAAATAAGTTTTTCTAAACATTTTAAAGCATCAATGTGTATGGATGAAATCTAATACACATATAAATCATGTAAACTTATTTTGATGAAATCTATTCATGAAACCAAAGATGTATTCTTTGAAGACCAAAATCAAAACTATATTTTCTAAAAACAAAACTAAATCAACACGAAAAATTTTGTGTGTGTAAATGAGCTTGAGCAATCCACAAGTAATCTATCCTTTATATTTTATCTAAAACACAAATCTTAAACTTACAAACACTTGATTCAAGTCTTGAAAATTTTCTAATGAAAATCTTCTTCTCCATCTTGACTTGATCCAAACTTTGATCCAAACGAGCTAGACTCTTCTTTGAGTACTTGATGCGATTTTGAAGCGCGAGCTCTTGAATCAACATATGCTAGCTTTAAAACTTGATTTCGAATCTTTTGTTGAAACTAAACACCTACTAAGATCTTGGTAAAAAATCTAAAACTTAATAAATACATGATCATTAGTACTACAACTACATGAGTTAATAATCATGAAAACTAGAGCGATGGGCATTTGGGTCAATAATCTCCCCCTTTTTGATAATGACAAAACTCATAGAGTTATATATGCAGGGATTAAAGATAAGTTTCGTAAAAGCTCCTCCTTAACTCATGCATAGCACAAAAATATAAAGATATTCAATGAAGTACATAAGCTAAACAAACATATATACATAAACAAAAATCTAACATGCATATATAAACTCTAAATTCTTCTCTCCCTTTTTGTCAATTCATCAACAAAGGGGTAAAGAAAGACAAGAAAGATGTATATGCAATATACATTCATGAAGAGGAGAGACGTTAAGTTAACTCTCCCTACATACATGCATTACATGGAGAATGGATGACTAGACCCTAACCCAAATAAGCATAATATACAATGTATAAACAAAGATGTTAAGCTACCCCTACACACGTGTACCACATAAGGAAAAGGAGTCAAGCTCTACTATATGTAAAATACACTAAACATGAATCTATATATAGAGCAGAAGTTAAGCTCCCCTTGCATATAGGCAATACATATCAAATAAATTTTGAAAAATAATTCTGATACTACTTTAAAACAAATTTTGAAATTATTTGTAATCAACAAAATAAATTTTCATAAAACAAATTATAGTTGACAAAATAAATGTTGATACCACTTGTAGATAAACATAATTATTATCTTATAGATCAATTGAAATCATTTTAAATTTAAACAAAATTTCCCTTTTTTTTTGAAATAATAACAAAACACATGCATAAGCTTGTGAAAATACCAATTAATATTTAGAATTAAATCAATCTTAGCATAAAATAATTTGTACTTTAAAACATGTATGGACATTGTAAAACAAGCACAATCAAATTCATATATATGCATGTATGAAAATAGAAATACCACTTGAGATTTGATGCATACATATATAGAAAATAAGTATGAGTATAAAAAAATATGAATTAATATGAAGATCGTATGTATAACTCATAATTATCCACCCTATCATGCACATGTGAAAAAAATATTCAATAAGGCATACAAGGCATGATCGCCCAACCAACCGCCCTTTGAGGGTAAAAGTTTTTCAAAAATAAGGTTTTGAAGATAATTATAGGTTAAAAACACTACCAAGTGAAGAATAAATAACTAGTTTTAAATAGTTTTTAAAATACTAGTTAAAAATCCTTCAAAACATGAAATCAAATCATATATCTTATGAAATATGTATGCAACACAAGAATTGTTACACAAATCTATAAAACTCATATATAAGTACATGAAAATCAAATCATGAGTAAATATAAATGTGAGTGTACAAGAATCATGTGAATAACTTATTCATGAAATGAATCAATAAGGCTAAAAAATAAAGCTCATATGAAATTATTTTCATAAATATGATATATCATATAATCATGCAAGAATCATCAAAAGTAGGACGTACAATGTACAATCAAATATAAATTGAGTACACAAATGAAGTAAAACATATATAGCATTAAGAACACGTATATCTCAAGAATTATACTTGTATAACACAAGTTTTTAATAAATATTGAATATCAATACATGATGTAAACATTTAAATCAATATATACTTTAACCAAAAGAAATAGGCATGTAAAACCATTTGAAAACATATGCACAATTTTTAAAAGTACATGTATAACATACAACCAAACAACTCAACATTAAGCTCAAAATAATATATATTGAGCGTCTAGGTTATTACACTACCATATAAGCATTAAAAAATTTTGAAAGGTGGATTATGAAATGGTTATCAAAATAATGTAGCCAATCCATTTCTCCAAAAATATGGTGGTCCTCCCACTAAAACTCCTTGATAGCGATGCATTCATTATGTGTTTGTCAAGCTTCGATTACATTAGCCACCAAAGCACTAATTCTCTCACGTTTTGTGAGAGCCCATACCTACATCAAAAATAAGAGGTGTCACCCACATCTTTTTGGGTCCATAGGGGTTAATAACAATAGGAACCCAAATATTTTTATTTACAAAATTAAAAAAATTTAGTCTATCAAAATAAAAACTTACAAGATGGGTTTTGCGGCCACAATGTGTACATATGTACACGCTAGCATATATGTGAGCATGGATATGAACATGATGTGCATGTGGTGTATGACGTGGGATATGTGCATGAATATGTGAAATTTGTTTCTTACAGAAACATGAATCCCAACCTATTGTGATTAAATGCACATTCACTCAAAGTGGAGCCCACAATCAATGTTCTTCTTCAAGGTACATATATCATTTTTAGTTTTTGAAAAAGAAATATGAGCATAAGAAAACACAATTCTTTTTCACTATGAAAATATTTTCTTTTTCTTTTGAAACACTTTTCGTTTTCAAAAATTTATTTTCATTTAAATCAAAATAATTATATTTTTCAAGGATTCGTTTTCTTTTGAAACAATGTAAAATTTATTTTGAAGAGAATCCTTTTTTTTAAAATAAAATCATTTTTATTTTTCAATCTTTTGTTTTCCACTTTTAAAATCATATTATTGAGAAGCATCTTACAAAGCAATGTGTTTGATCGGGAAAATTAAAAATACGAGTCGTAAAATTTCCTTGAATCAATGAAAAATTACAACTAATCAATACACTGATTACAAGAGAGGGAAGATATTCAAGCCCAAATCTTCCCTTTATTTAGTGCTGGGTTCTTGATATAGCGATGGAAAGTGAATCTTGTTTTCTGTTGACGGGGTGAATGTCATGATCTTTTGGGAATCATCTCTTTAGACGATGGACAAAGTAAACAGTTTCTGCCCAACAAAAATCTCAAAGAGATTTTAAGTAAGAACAAACTTGAACTCAGCACATTGTTAGAAGAGTTTCCTCTTTTGGCATTTCTCAGCTGGAGATTCTGGTCGTTCTAAGGTTTACAACCAAAATTGTTCTGACCAAAACTTTCGACCCCTCTTCAATAGCAAACTGATCTATTTATAAAGGTTTTAGGGGTGAAACTGTCCCCTAAAAATACTCCATAATGGGGGTTAACTCCCTCATTACTGGGTCAGCCTCATTACGTGGGCAGTAATTGACCCAGTAATGAGAGAAGTTATAACAGAGACGCAAGGTTCCTCTGTAGTTGAAACACGGGCTTCGAGCCTCGCGTTTAGCCGTTCAGATAATGCTTGAGCTTCGTATTTGGTTGAAATGTGAGCTTCAAGTTCTGCGTTGAATTTCATGTGAAATGCGGGCTTCAGACTCCGCGCCTGGGTAATACATAGATACCTGAGATGTAAGTTCCAAGCTCTGCATCTTGATCATCGCGATGAAGCAGAGACAAGTTTCGATTATCGTGTCTTGGGGTTGCGGTAATGCTGAGGCACGGCTTTTAAGCTCTGCGTCTTGGTCATCGTAGTGATGTTGAGACACGGGTTTCAACCCTCGCGTCTTAGTGCTGTGCTAGTAGCTTGCGTCTGGAGTCTGGACTCTGCTTTCTGATAACTTATCCTCAGTGATTTTTTGAACAGTCTACAGAACCCCCTCCAAAGTTTTCGATATTCCACGTTTGACTGGGATGGATTTTGAAATACTTTGGACTTTGGTTGAATTAACTTTTCTCATGATTGGACTGACAATCATTCGAGATACCCTGAGCTTGATCCTGTCTGGAATGTGATTTTTGTGAGTGTACTGTAAAACCCTTTGAAGTCACCTGAGATGATCATCATGAGTATCTAGATACGCAGTCCAGACCTCCTCGATGCTCTGAGCTAGTTGTTGGTGTACTGTTGAATAGGGGGTAAACAGTCGTCTACTTGTGCCAGTGTACTATTGAACTGATTGCAGAAGTAAAGACTGAATGCGAGTTTTATAGACGCAGGGGTCATGTTGCTTTAGAGATGCAATCCTCATTCGAAGTGGGGACGCACCTATTACTTTTGCTAAATAGGCGCGGCCTTTGAAGAGACGCGACCTTTGCAGTAAAGATGCGGCTCTTACTCTATTAAATAGGCGCAGCTCTTACTTCATTGAAGAGATGTAACTTTTAGAGGGACATGGCTTTATTAAACACGAGACCCGCGTTATGGGCGCGTCGCCACGTGTTTGGTGGAGTTGAGGGGACGTCTCTCCTTTAACGCGCGAAATTCGCGTCCATTTAAGACGCGTGCCACGTGTCGGGGGAAGATTGGGCCTCGTGACACGCGCCGCGTATCCCTGCGGATCACTATGCCTATAAAAGATAACAGTCTTTCAAGAGTCATCATTAGACTCTTCTTCTTCCTCGTTGAAACTTGTGTCGAGACTTAAGAAAAGCTTAAAGCTTTTTCCACTTTCCTTCATCTTTGACACCAATTTCACGGTTGAAATGGCACCAAAAGCCAAGCATGTTGCCTCGTCCTAGAGCATTATCGCTTTAGAGGCCCAAATGGGTGGTCCTCCCACGCAGGAGGCCCCCATTTCAGGTAATGAAACAGCATCTGAACTGATTTTTACCATTGAAGAGACTTAAGGAGTTCTCTTAACTCTTAAGTCTCTTTTGAATATGAACCGCCAACGTGAGGCTCATGCCCGTGTTTGACTTTCAGACGCAGCTCTTGCATTGGTAGGCAAGACATGGATTTGACGACCTTCGCGTCTTCGATTCATTAGTTTGAGTCCGCATTTACCTGTTGAACGCGGGCCTCGTTGAGCCTTGCGTTTTGAACTCAATACTCAGAATTTCTCTAAGTGAGGAAGGTTCAGATGCGGACCTCATGTGATCCTCGCGTCTTTAAGGTGAGGCGCAGGTTTTACTGAGTCTCCCGTCTGAGTCCAATACTTATAAAAATTTTTAGTTATGGATTTTGAAACGTAGGCTTCATGTAAGCTTTGCGTCCCAACTTAAATGCGGGTTTTGTTGATTTTCGCGTTTGAGTTCCAAACACTTAGCCATTTTCTTTTAGATTTCTGACTAAGTGTTGTCTTCTTTGCAGTGCGATACTCTTTTAGCCCTTTATCCAAGAGTGCCACTTTGGGCACATAGGTGGTGCTGATTCAAACTTGACCTTCGCGCTTCAGAGGACTACTCCTGTGACTACTGGTAAGTTAAAGGAGCGAAAGGAGAGGACTACTAAGGCCAGTATGTTGACCCTTCAGGAGATTATTTCTGATGAGCTATTCAAGTCGAATTCCCGCACTCCGCTAAGAAAACCTACTTTCTTCTTTGGTGACGCCATTGAAGAGGATGATGGGATCTTGTATGACAGAGATTATAAGTGGCTCCACCAGATAGGGGACAGGAGGTTCTTCCTTCCCAATATGGAGAGGATGTATCCCTTGTCCTATCTTCAGCATATGTCTGTTCATCGCACGATGGAGTGGGATCTTTCTCAGTTTGTCTCCGGCGTGTCTCTCGGCAAATTAGGTGCCAAAGACGCATACCCTGCTGGCCATGAGAAAGATGTATTCGGTTTATTTCTCGGGTTAGTCAAGCCTGAGTATTCGAAAGGAGAAACACTTCAGCTAGCCGCCACCTTCATCAATCAGTTCTTGAAAGTGAGGGGTGATTTTCTGGTCGACTTTCGTCCTCTTTGATGGGTCCATTCTACCGACAAGTCATGGTAGGGTAGAATGGTTGGATTTGTTCTCGCCGAGCTCGGGGCTTTGCTAAAACAGGTAGGGTTATACCATTCGGTTAGGGTCGTGCAATATGGCCTCCCGCAGAGTTTTCATAATTTTTATGTCATCCTAGAGCATTATAATCCTCTGACAGGCACATTTTTTACTCCATTCGGAGAGATGGGGCTCATCCTTCATGAGCTATATGAAGTTTCGGGTTAGTTATGGGAGATGTCCCTTATGAAGAATATGTCCCAACTTCTGAGGAGCTTCACCTCTTGAGGAAAGAGGACCCTCAGGTGTACGAGACATACTAGAAAGTGTTGTGCCACTTTCACATCTGCGGGCAGATATCCTCCTGAAAGAACGGGGGTGTTAAGCAGATGTCCTGGGCGAGCTATCTGTTCAATAGCATAAATGAAAAAGATAGCCCAGTGACTAGTCTGGCCCCTTGCACTGATATAGAAATTGCTGAAAGGATTAATGCCTCTACAAGCCCTTATACCATCGAGTCGAACAAGGAGACTTTCAAACTTTTTGAAAGTTTTCCTCAACAGGCCCGAATTCTCATTTCTGATCGGGCTCTATTGGCGGGCTTTCTCATGCTATGGCTGAAGCGTTGTGTGGTGTCAATGCTGCCGTATGAAGTAATTGTTGCCGACGTGATGTACCCGGCGGTCTTGCTTACCTACACGAAGTCTATTGCCCTCCTTCCAGCGATGGTAGCCGGAATTCAGAGTGGATTACAGGCGCTGCTCAAAAGCCTGTGTCAAGTGGAGGCCATTGTAGACTCTCAGGGCAGGCCAGGCCAACGGTAGATTTGGAGGGAAGGCCAGAAGTGAAGACTCCTAACCCCATGATCGAGCTTCCATATACGTATCTGATGGCCTGGTACGTTATGCACTGCCCTTCACTGATGACGGCGGTGTCTTCCTCCGAAGGCTTTGTTCCCTTTGTGCAGATGCTGGAGAATTCGAGCTAGTCTTACTACTATTTGTTCTTTGTTCAGTGATCCATTCTGAGCGGCTCGAATTATCAGCTCGACATTTGCTTTCCCAAGATTTTCGGTGCATCCTACGGGGATAAATTTGCTGACCTTGCAGGACCAGATGACTTCATAAGGCTGCTATCTGGAATCTTCTGGTGGCTGATCAATATTCGGCCTAGATATTTGATCTCTGGCAAGGTAATTCATGTACGATTGAGCTTACGTGCCCAGTCATTTTGCTCGACAGTTCGGCTATGATCAATTATATGTCAGCAACCCTAACACTGGCATCCGCTTCAGTGAGAATCTATTTGAAGGAGACCAGGCCTGGTATTACAGCGTAGCGGGGGGGACTGGAGCTATCTTCAGCCTTCCTCAAAGGACGCCCAATTGTTATACCAGCCTTGGTTTCTGCACGTGGTACTTTCTTACTAGTAGGGTGTCTGGTTTCGGAATAAATACCACTTACATTAAGAGTATTAAGGCGTCTTATAAAGCCAAGCTAGATTCCAATAAACGCGTGCGAGGTATGTCCGAGTACCCAGTGGCCAGAGGGAAACAAGAGGGGAGGCACAGATGGAACCCAGGAGGGAGCTCAGTCACAGAGGGACATTAGCTGCAGAGCTAAAGCTTCAGACAGCCATGACTAAGAAGCAACCTGCCAAAAGGAGCTGGCGAACTGTGGCCAAACGTTCTCGTGGCTCTGCTTCCCAAGGTGAGCCCAGCCCGAAGAAGGCCAGAAATGGGTCTGAGGCAGAGGCTTCAATGCCTGAAGTAGTCCCTGCAGATGCTGAGGAGCAGGAGGAGGAAGAAGAAGAAGAGGAGGGGAAAGTCCCCGCTCTTCGCTCGCGAGGTTTGCGTAGTAGGGGTCCCGTGATCCTAGCGTAGGGAGAGTCTGTGGGTGAACCTGTCATGGCTGAAGAGGTCAAACACCTTGAAGTTGACTTGGTGGATAGGGATGATGTTGAAATTCTAGGAATCTCAACTTAAACTGGATCTTCTTCAGCTCAAGAGAGAAGGGCAAAGGTGCGACAGCCTGGATCTCCCAGTGTATTGATGCCTACCTCGCGGGTTATTGAGACTAGCCCTACTACAGGGTTATTCAGTGGTAAAGCCTCAATCGTTGAGACCTCCTGTGTCTAGTTGTCGTCGTCGTCCGAGGAATATGAATATTATTCCGGTGAGGAAGTCAATTTTGGCGATGAACCCGCTCTTCCTGACATAAATAAATTCTCGTATATCTTAGAGAAAGAGATATAGGGGTACGTCCCTGCGATGATTTTGCCGATAGCAGAAATTGCCGCCACTGAGGGTATTTCCTTTGTTCTCCTTAATTGGTTCTCCATCAAGTTAGGAATGAGTTCTAACATTTCCTTTTGAATTTTTCCTAAAGGGCTGGCGGCCGGTAGTGAAGCCAAAACTTCTTCTCATATTGAGGAGATGATTTAGGAGCTGGCCCAGCAGGAAGGCCTTGAAGCTCCCGCTACTGGGATGGCTCATGAGGGTGCTACCGCCGAGGTCGGGTAGCCCTCATCCCTAAGTGGCTTATACAGGGATTTGCCATCTTCAGATTCTCAACTTGGTAACAGAATACTGGCGTGTTGGATACTCTCCTTTTCATCATTACCACTAACATTTAATGTTATGGTTTGCAGAGAGCACTGGAGTAGCTCAAGTGGAGGATCCTGCGGCAAGCATTGGCGCAGAAGATAGTGCAGTTCAAACTTCGGCCGGGGAACCCAGTGTCGTGGAGTTTGTTGTCGCTTCTGTTGCTGTGGAAGCTACTATAACAATAACTGTTCCAGAGGTGTTGGCAACGACCTTAATGTCGGACGAGCCTGTTGTCGGCCTCACCCCAGCACAAGTTGAATTGGTTACCATCTCTCGTCCTGTTATGGAAAGGGGATCTGGGAGCGCATCAGCAGGTTTGTCTCTAACCACTGACATCATGGAAGAATTAGTGCATCAAATGGTGCAACAATTTTTTGCCTCCATAAAGTCCTGTATTGAGTTGGTCCTTTCTGGGGACAGTTCCTTTAAGTTTGCCCGGATGCTTCTTGAGGATCAGATCGAGAACATCCGTCAGACTGGAAGCTCTTCTCAGGCTAGGGCGTATCTGGTGCTGTTCAAACAGTTGGGGAGCTGCCTGAAGGAACTAAAGACTCTAGAGAATGCTAGCTCGATGGATGGGGCTCAGTTGACACTGAGTAAGCTCCTCGCCGCTCAGGAATACGAGCAAAAAGAGATGGAGGAGCAAATAGCTGACGAAGCCCATCATCTCCAGCACTTCAAAGCTGACTACCAAAGACTGGTTGGCGATTCAAAGGAATCTGAAATTGTCATCCAAAGTGCAGAGCAAGTTATCACGAGTGCTCAGATTACTATTGTTAGGACGCAAGCCTTGATTGAATCCAACGAGCAGAAACTTGTTGCTGCCAGAAAAAACTGGACGAGCTGAAAACTACCAAGACGCGGGTTCAAGAAAATCTTGCTCAAGTCTCTATGTTGGAGTCTCTTCAGGCACAGCTGGCTACAAAGAGATTTTTGTTAGAGGAAGAGATTTTTGTTAGAGGGCATGTCAGTAGGAGATGCAGCGCCTCCGTGAACGGAACCATTCTTTAAGGAAGCAGGATTATTAGCCTCCTTCTTTTTGTAACACTCTTCTTGTCAAATAAGAGTGTTTGTGTTACTTTTATCATTTTTGAGTCAAATAATAAAAGTTATCAAATTCTTGTCTCGTTTTTATCCTTTCTTTATCTTTGAGAATTAGACGGACTCTTTGTTGCCTAGATAAACTCAGCTTTCATAATCGCAACCGCCGACTTTTTGTGGAACGTAGCTTAGCCGTTTTGATAGGGTATGGTCATGAATGATAAATTCAGGCTATACTGAGTTCATGATTGAGATGCGGTTCTTATTTGTAGTGGAGACGCGTCTGAACTGTCAATGGAGACGCGGTTCTGGCTCATCAAGAAAGACGCGCGAACCTCCTCAGCTGTTTGACCAGAACGCAGATCTGGTTCAAGAGGAGCGTGACTCTGGCCCCTTGAGAGGACGCAGCTCTGAGACGCGAACTTGCGTTCTTGGTAAAGGGGACGCGGCCTTTAGGTTTTTATGAAAGGACACAGATTCATAGACATGGCCCTTGAGTCTATGCAAGAACGCGGACTTCAGGAAGCAACTCTGAATTTGTTGTGGATATAGTCTTGGTTTACTGAGGAGACGCGCCTCTGGATCACTGAGAAAATGCCACACTTGATTGCTTAGGAAGGCGCAGCTGTGATTCTTTATGAAAGAACGCGGCATTTAAGTCTGTGCCAGAAATTAGATTTCGGAATGCGGCCTTCATTTCTTTATGAATGGACGTGAACTTAAGGACGCAACTCCGAAGAGTCGCATGCAATCCATCTAAAGATCTTGTTTGATCTTTTAATGCCAAGTCGGCATTGACAGTTGGGACTTGTGTCATTGATGTTTCCCGGAGCGACGATCCACGTATCAGCTCCGCATTGGATTTGATGTCCGTGCAGGCATTAAGGCTAATGACTTTGATTTTTATGCCAATGGATTGCCTATAAATAGGCCTCAGCTCCTTAACAGTCCATTATCTAGACTGTTTTTCTTTGTGAGCATGCGCTCTGAAGGACTTCATCTTGATTTGTCTATTTTCCCTTCAAGGACATATGTTCTAATGAACAGCAAGAACTCAAACTTCCAAGCTTTTCTTCAATCATCTCCGAAGATTATCGCCGTCAAGTGATTTCAAGATCAAAAAGTATTGCTTTAAGTGCTTTCACGGCCGCGCCTTGATGAATAAAGTCCAACTTCTAGAGAATTCTTCCTCGGGTAGGAACTATTTGTCGCCATGAATTACTCAGCTTCTCTGAAGTTCTATCTTCCTCGTCCATAAAGAGATTCTAACTCTTGATTTTCTCTTGAAATCTGATTAACGCACTCCTGTTCTGTAGACACGCCTTCCAGATTTCTTTGATAAAATACGAGCTTAGTGACTCCAAAATTTAAGTCTCAAGTTCTTCAGACGCAAGTGTGATAGATACTGCGTTTGGACCTTGAAATACAAGCTTTGTATATGAAGCTCGAGTTTGAGGTTCTTGACTTAGAGAATTTTGTGTCTACTCTTTTGAGACCTCTTGACACGGACATGGCCAGCCCTGCATCTCAGACGCAGGTGTGATGAACTCTGCGTCTTACAGTTATCTCAGGTAATTTTTAAGACCCGCATCTGCATTCTTAATTCATGTCTCGTGTCTCACATCTCGGACGCAAGTCCAAAATCAGATTGTGTTTGATCTATATTCTCTGCATCGGTTAACTCCGCGCCTAGAGTTCACAGCTTTAATCTTGGTTTGCACCTCAGATTTTCTGTTTCTATCTTTATAGAATTTTAACCTTTTGGTTTTTGCATCTTACAGGTTCTAGCAGCCTCAGTCAGCCTTCTGCGTCTTCGCCGGGCTCATGGGAGAATATTTCGACCAGCCAGCTTATTCGGTCGGCGCACTCGAGGAGTCAGAGCTGCTGTTCATGCGCAAGCTTGGTTGACTGGTCTGGTCGACCGACGTGCATAGGACGTGCACGCAGCCTGGGCTGGTGGGCTGGTTGACCGGGCGGTCGACCGTCCAGAGAGCTCTGCTCTCTGGAAATGGCCCCGGTCGACCGGCAGAGAGCTGCTGCTCTCTGTATCCAGTCCCGGTCGACCGGCCGGTCGACCGGTGGCACAACGGTCATAAAAATGACCGTTGGGCCGGTCGACCGGGTGGTCGACCGGAAGGGCAAAAATGCCCTTTCCTGCTGCCAACGGGCAGATTTGTTTTGGGGCTATATATACCCCATTCTTTGACTGATTTCACTAAGATTTCAAGAGAGAAAAATTTATATCTTTCAAGTGTTTTTCAGTATAGTTTTTTGGGTTAAAAGATTTACTTTTATTTGTTTTTAAAGTGTTGGAAATTCAAAGAAAATAGAGTCTTTTGGGAATTGGTTTTTGATCTAAATTTCAATATCTATTTGGAAATTTTTTCAAGTGTTTTTCTTTGTTTCAAACACTATATTTTCTCACATTTGAGCTATCTATCTATCTTATCTATTAGGATCTTGTTTTTGTGAGAAAAATTGTTTGTGATTGTTGATACCACTAAGAGTTGTAATCTTCCATTCTTTGTGATATCCCTCTAGTGAGAGGTGATTGTGTTGATATCCCTCTAGTGAGAGGTAATTGTGGAAGTTGTGTTGGTATCCCTCTTAGTGAAGAGGTGATTGTGGAGTTGTGTCTTTGAGCCTTATCCCTCTTGTGTGAGGTTGATATTTGTTTGACTAAGTGCCTATCCCTCTAAGTGTAGAGGTGATTTGTGTTTTGCCTTACCTCTTTTGTAGAGGTTGTATTTATTAGAGAGAGGAGTTGTGTACTCCTAGTTGTATTTGCCCAAATCCTCAGTGGAGATTCCCTATGTGGAAAGTCCTGTATGGACGCTATAGTGAAAATCCTTCTGTGTGAAGGCGGGGACGTAGAGCTAGGTGTTCGAACCTCAAAACATATCTTGGTGTTTGCGTTTGATCCACTATCTCTAAACTCTCTCTCTTATATTGTGCCTTGCATTGATTCATATTGTTCATTCATACTTATATGCTTGGTATTGCTTGTGTGTGTACCTCACTTGTGTTGAACCAAGAGAGCTTTACAAGCACCTCAACTCTTATTTAGAAGAATTTAGAGGAGATAGTCCAGAGCCCTTCACTGGGAATTCGGCTACACTCTTTGGTTACACAAGTGTGTGTTACAATTTGTTATTAATTCGGCATCATTTGTTATTAGATTAGCCTTATACCTATTGTCACGCCTCGCTTCCCAAAATACGTGAAACGGAGTTGCGACGAGTCGGCGACATATATACGCGAGGAAAATACCCACATATATACGCTAAGCCTAAACTAATCTGAACAAGCTATAAACCTGAACCATAATAATCAGCGATCACTGCAATAATACATATAAAGGCTACACATGATCTCAAATAAAAAAAAGAAATAGAATAGACGCTAAGTGTGAAATACATGAATCAAGAATGATAGCAGGAATAAAGAAAGGAAAGAATACCAGAATCAAATAGGGAGAAGTTCCAGCTCTTCGCGAAGCGTACGGTCTCACGAACAACTGAACAATAGAAACAAAGCGTCCAATATCAGGACGTGCAAATCCAGGGTCATCATAAAGCGTCCTAGTGAGTGTGTGTGTGTAAAGAAGACTGCTCGTGCATATAAACAATGTGCACAGAATAACAACAAGATAAACTACAAACATAAGATAACTAAATAACATGATAAATAAACAACTGAATAACAATAACATGAATAAACGTGCAGGTAAAAGAAAAGTAAAACAACTATAAACAAACAACTGATATCATGATGTATAACCTAGCATATGTCACTAGTCTGATATATAATCTGGTCATGCGTACAATCATATGTCTAACCTAGTTATATATGCATACAGTCAGGAGATTATAGTCAGTCAGAATATGCTATAAATAATTTATTATCATTTATTATGTCAGTGAATGATTGAGCTTGAACTGCACACAAAATACAGTATTTCAGATTTTAAGATTAAAGAGTGCAAGTTACTCAATTCTATCGCAATAGCAAGTGGTTATACGAGTCGGGATCCACAAGGAGGGACTAGCGATGGAAGCTTTTTAGTAAGTCTTCTTTTAAGATACAAAGTTTGGTTAAAGTTCTTCTTTAGTTCTTTAAACGAAAAGAGAAAAATTAGGTTAAAGTTAAGTGAAGAAGAAAGTGGTAGAATGAGAAGGTGGAGAAAAATAGAAAATGATTATTTACAAAAAATTGAAAATGGAAAGAAGTGGGTGTTGTTGATGTTCTAAACTAAAGAATAAAAGAAAAGAAAAGAAACTAAAATTACTTACTTCTTTTGGCCAAATGCCTACCTTGAATCTTTTGCAATGATGTTACCTTGAAGTGAGGCGATCAACGTATAGCCCATAAGAGTTGATTCCCGTTTCCTCCACATTATATCATCAAGACGTTGCAAGTATGAAGTGATACAGAATGAAACTCAAAATCCATCGTCATGGGCTATCGGTGGCACTCGCAAAGCAAGGCTCTTTCGATGCTTTTAGACTCACTTGGAGAGCAATTATACCAAAAGAAGAAAAGTAGAGAAGAAGAAGAAGAACACAAAAACAAAGTACATACAAAAGGAAACTACAGATTCGATTTCATAACAATAAGAGAAAAGAAGGAAATCTTACACCGGTGTCACTCTCAGCACAAGCTTCATTCTCGTTCTCCTATGAAACTCTGATCTCCTCTGATTTACATAAATTAAAACTAAAAATTACATGAAAATAAAAACAAAAACCTATACTAAAAATGAAAAAATGGACTAAATCCTATCTCTGCATGGTCGTCCCCATTTACAGTGAAAATCCTGCCTTTTATAGGCAAAAACCAGAGGGGAGAGGTGTGAGAAGATAGGGGGAGCAAACGCTCCTCCTAACTAACTAACAAAGCCGCGGAAATGCGGTTTTGGCCGCGTTTTCGCAGCCAGGGTGTGGCCACCTGGCCACACCCTGTTGGTGGTGCTCCTCGGTTTCTCGATTTGTATTTATTTTCAGCTGGATTTGCAGTTTATGTCCTGGATTTTGACGAAATGGCCTTTGATCCTTAGCTTCAACCGATCGATTTGTAGGGATTTGTTCTAACTAATTTTCAACCGATCTGAACCGACCTAATCTGCCCTGATTTACTGAGTTCAAATTAATTCTGATTTAATTCAGAATTTGATGGGCTTTTGGGCTCATTTCTCTTCACTCTCTCTTAGGATTGGGCCTGCAAATAAATTAAACATTTAATTAGGAAAAAGTAGAGTTTATTCTATAATAAGTATAAGAATATGATAATAAATATGTAATATTAGTGACCAATCACAACCCATACCTATCTTTTGCTCGTCCTCGAGCAAAACAACTAAACTATACTAAGAATTATTAGACCACTTTCGCAGGTCACTTGATTGCACTGAGCGTGTGCAACAAGCCGTTAAACCTATAGGTTTCTCCTAGAGGACGAGTTTTGTCTCATGAAGGTTTTCAGTAGATTACACACAAAATCCATAAAGAAAGAGAAACAAAGAGTTAGTATTTTCGAAAAGCATTTTGAAAGAGAGAAATATTTGAAATATAATTGTAAGATTTAAGTAATCTATAAGTTATAGGAAAACTGAATTTTTCATTCCTAAACGTAGTCTCTGTTCAAAAATTTGTTATCAATCAAAGTAAGGAGTCAAATTGTACTTCTCATTTAGTCTATTACTTTGCCCTAAGTCATATACACCTTGCGACCGTGAAAATTTTGACTAAGGGTTCATTAACTCTAACTCTTATGCCTTATTTATTTTTGTATATATATATATTGTTTTGGTATTATTCCTTAGTTCTATTAGGCTTTCTAATTTGCCCATGTAACGAGCCTTTAATCGATGACTCTCAAACCAAACGGTCTTAGGACACCGGATGAGAAAACACCCCAAGGACTTAAGGACTCGAGCAAACAAAGCCACAAAACTAAGAATTTTATTATATGAACCCTTTTAGGTGTGAATACTTATGCTTTATTAGGCACAAATACCCAGCTTAATCAGAGGATTTTTATATATATTTTTTCTCAAACTTATCTAATTATCTTTCGCATAAATACTAAGGCTTGCTTAGGCCAAAGTACCTAGCTAATCAATAATTAGATTTGTTCATCTTTCATAGATTTTTTTTTCTTTCTTTTTATATATAAGGCATAAGAATCTTTGTTTTTGAACCCTAAGTGTGTAAGTGTATGAAGTATGCATATTTCATTAAGGTAAAGATCAAGACTAAATTACTTTGACAAATTATCTTCCTAACCTTAAAAATCAAACAAATAATCTTATTTTTGACCAAGTTTAAGAAATCCTAATTTTGATTTCCTATTCCTTAAAATTGACTTAATTTCTTACAAAAAATATGTCAAAATATTGTTTCTATTTTCAAAAAATTTTAAAAGTAAAGAAAATGTTAAATTTTTTTATAAAAAGAAAAACCTAAGTTATGTTAGACCCTCCTCCACACCTATCTCATGCATTGTCCTCAATGTATGAATTAATGCATGGATGCATGAAAAAGCAAATAGGGAAGGAAAATACTACCTTAAGGTGGTGGTTCCGGTGGTGGTCTGATTGGTCCACGAATGCGGTCCAATCGACTTTTTGTGGAGTTCGGAGGAACCCACCAGAAATTTCTCTAATATAACCCACTAGAATGATATATACATGAATGATTTTTATTAAATATTTGACCCCATCTAATTTCTAAATTTCATAATTAATTTCGGAGTCAATTTTGTCAACCGCCTTGTCCCAAAATGGAGTGTGAGAAGATAGAATGATTTACTTGGACTCAGGAAGTACAGGAACTAATACCGACTCAGGAAAGTGACTTAAGTCAGGTAAAGATTCAGGAGTCGAGATTGGTTCAGGAAGTGGGTCCAAATCAAGAAGTTGAAACTCAAGTCCACATTCATTTTCTAACAATGGAATGTGACTTAATATTGGTGATTCAAGTTCAAGAATAATAGGTGTAGGAATCAAAACTGACTCTAAAATATTACTCAAGTCGGGTAATAAAACAGGAGTCAATATTGATTCGGGAATTTGAACTGGATCACATATTTGAGAATCTAGGTCACATTTTCATTGAGTTCAATGTCATAAAAATGAGAACTTGTCAATTTGTCAATAGGACTTTCAAAAGTATAAGATTGGTCAAGTTCAATATGATCATCAAAGATGGGTGATTGGCACAGGATCTAATGTTGACTCGGGAAAAAGATTGAAATCAGGTGAGACACCGGAGTCATAATTGAATCAGGAAGTAGAATTAAATCACTAAGTTGAGGTTCAGGATCATATTCATTCTCAAGTTCTATTTCAGGAAAGGAATAACTTACCAAACTGTCAATATCATTTTCAAATTTGGAGTTTGGGCAAGTTCAAATGATTGTTCTGAAATGGAACCTTTTTCCAAAACAACATGACTCTTCGGCTCTAATAGAATGGTTAGCGAAATCAGAACTGGTCAAACGGTGAGAATGTAGAGTTTGGACCATCATATCTATGTCACGGTTACGAGCGTTTTGAGCCTGAGGCATGGCTTCAAGCATCTTTTCATAGTTGATTGGTTCATTGTTTTGTTGAAAAGATGAAGTGTTGTCTTGAAATTGGTCGTGAATTTGTGAGTCCATCAGATTTTGTGATTTTTATTTGGACTCACGCATACTCATTTCCAAAATTGATGGTTTTCTATTTTAGACTGGTAGAACTGAGTATGAATCTTGAAAATATTGTGGACAAGGTGGATAAGGAGGGCAAGTTGGTTGAAAATTAGACTCGGGGAGGTGAATCCCCATTGACTCTGTGAAGAGTTAAAATTATTCTGGAAATTATGGTCATAAGATTGAAGGCCTGGGTTATTTGATTCGGATAAGACCAATCTGGCACACTAGGTTGGTTAAAGTTATGATATACCGGGTTGGTAATATCCGAAAAAGAGGTTGGTGTGTAATATGGATTACCATTAAAATTGAAAAAATTGTTGTTATAAGCCATATCACACAATAAAACACAAACAAAAAACAAATAAATAAGCAAACAGAAAAGAAAAAATTCTAACCTAAGTTAGGATAGACCTATGACCTAGACGACTTAGACTGTCCACGGGTGGTATAATGCAGACTTTGACCACAAGCTAATCAGCCAGGTCAGGGCAAGATTGGTGGCAGGTTATCCGTCAAAGACGGTCCTTAATTAAGTAACCACCAACCTTCGGGCTTTCGGCCCTTAATCCCCTTCCTAGACATTGGTTTGGCAGGAGTCAAATTCCAACACCTTTTCCCCTTAGGATAATCTCCTAATTGAGTCCGAGATGTCCCTAGGACCAACGTCTACTCATTTTTAGTTAGGCTTGGGTTATGAGTGAGGAGATTGTTTGTGGGCTAAGGGAGGGTAATGACTTCCCCACCTTATCTTGTTTATAAGACAAGCCCTTAAATCAATTTAGTGCAGTGTACAAGTATATAGAAAAAAGTAACATTCAAGCAATTTTTCATACAAAATGAACCTTATACTAAATACTATGCACACATACCTTGGTCCAGCACTCTTCAACAGTAAATAGAAAATGAAATGAAATAGACACGTGCCTAAATGCAAAGTCTAAATCTTTTTTAGCTTTTACAATCAACTTTTTACTGTTGTATTAAAAATGTATATACAGTGAGTAAAACAGGAGATAAATGCTACAGAAATTCAGATTTTTAATTCAGCCAACCTGCAAAAATACAGGTTAGTAGTTCACTCAGTTTTGCCACTAAAATGTAGCAAATCTGAGGGCTTCTTGGCTCTGCTTTCTTGAGCAGAGTCCAAGGCCACTTATATGTCCACTGTAGCAAGAATTCCTTGTTGTTGAATCTGTACAAAAAATAAAGAAGAAAGTTAACC
>JAVJIF010014123.1:0-159899 GCA_038442645.1 Agave tequilana | reverse complement strand
TTTCAGAGTAAATCCTTTGCATCTCCTCATGACGAAACTAGGATCATTAAATTCAAGATTAGCTAAGTGGGCCCTCTTATTATCCCAGTACGACATGCTCTTTGTCCCTCAGAAGACGGTTAAAGGCCAGGTATTTGCAGATTTCTTGGCTGCTCATCCGATTTCGGAAAGCTCAAAACTTCATGAAGATATTCCAGATGAGGTTTTCGAATCTAATATAACTTCAGAGGATGAAGTATGGCAGATGTTCTTCGATGGAGCATCACGAATAGGTCCTAAGACAAGATCATTATTGGTGTAGGGGTTGTATTTATCTCACCACAAAAACATATCCTTCCTAGGGTGTTTCATTGACGGAACCAATGTTCCGATAATGTGACAGAATACAATGCTCTACTCATTGGCCTTCAACTCGCTCATGAAATGGGAGTACGCTATCTTGAAGCGTATGGTGATTCAAAAACTGATCATTAGTCAGGTTAAAGGAGAATATGAGGTCCCTCACGGAGATTTGGTACCTTATTATCTTGCAGTCATCAAAATAGCTAGCTTATTTGATGGCTTTTACATTGGCCATATATCCTGATCCCAGAATACTAAGGCCGATGCCCTGGTACACTTGCAGCCACATTAGCCTTACCAATCGACACAACATATGACCTTACAGTGGCTACTCGACACCTTATTTGTCCTAAACATGTGTTGAAAACCAAGGAAGTCCATATCATCTCGATGGATTTTGAGCCGAGAGATTGGCAATTTCCCCTCATTGACTATGTTTGTATGATATATTACTGGATAACCCTAAAGAAGCGGCATCTATCAGACAAAGGTCTCTCCATTTTTACTATGATCCAATAGTAAAGACACTCTACCGTCGCTCATATGACGGTATCCTCCTCCGTTTCCTTTCTAATTCAGAGGCAAAAAGTGCTTAAAGAAGCGCACGATGGCATATGCGGAGCTCATCAGCCAGGTTCAAAACTCAAGGACAGATTATATAGGCTTGGATATTATTGGCCGACCATAATAGCCGATGCCATCCAATATGCACGAAGGGGTAAAGCCTGCCAAATCCATGCGGACTTCATACATCAGCCTCCAGAGTTGCTCCATCCAACTATTACTTCATGGCCATTTGAAGCATGGGGAATCGATGTCATAGGGCCGATCAGCCCCTCTTCAACAAAAGGATACCAATTTATCTTAGCAATAACTGATTACTTTTCAAAGTGGGCAGAGGCTATACCACTTGTGGAACTTAAAACTTCTAATGTGACTTCTAATGTGATTAATTTTATCAAACACCATGTCATCCATCGATTTGGTGTCCCTAGGCGGATCATTCATGATAACGGTCCCCAATTCGTGAGCTAGGTATTCTATCAGTTTTGTGAAAAGTACCAGATTCAGAATGTGGCAGCAACTGCCTATAACCCTGCCGCTAATGGCTTGGCGGAAGCATTCAACAAGAAAATTATCAAGCTACTCAAAAAATTCGTTTCATCAAATAAGCGAGACTAGAATGAGAAGTTTGATGAAAGTCTTTGGGCCTACTGAACCACAGTTCAAACCCCGACATGCAATACACCTTTTTCCTTGGTATACGGGTGCGAAGCAGTCATGCCGTTAGAAATTCAGATGCCGTCTTTAATGACTAGAATGACAAAGGAGGACAATGATCGCTTGCGTCTCCAAGAGCTCGAAGCCTTAGATGAGAAGAGGTTACAAGCTCAACAACACATTGAGTTGTATCAAGCGCAAATCTCGAAGGCCTTCAATAAGAAGGTTAAGCAAAGGATTTTATAGAAAGGAGATTTGGTTTTTGCCGTCAGATGATCGATGATCATGACGCACAAACCAAAGGCAGATATCAGTCCAAATGGGAAGGACCATTTATTATAGAAACAGTTTATTCAAATGGAGCATATCTCCTTATGACTTCAGACGATGATTTACTCATGATGCCGATCCACGGCAGGTTCTTAAAGAAGTATTATCCCTGATAGGATCCTTCTCATGATCAATTTAACATTACACTCTGATCAAGACCTTTAGATCCGAGATATGTAGAAAGAAGGCTCCTCTCTTTCTCTAACGAGATCATACAACTATATACCAGTGTCGAGCCGATCGAAGACCAATTGTATCAAAGAAGAATCAAGGTTACGAATTCACTGTCGGCTAGTATCGAGCCGATCAAAGGCCTTTGACATTGAAGAAGAAAACAAGGGATCAAGTTGTTTTAGCCTTGTCACTCGTTTCTAGTATATAAACATGTAGCTATCTTCAACTTAGAAAAATAGGTCATATTTTGAAGTCAAGCATGCCTAAGCAACGGCTTCAGGCAGATAGCTTATTTTGCCTGACTTTTCTATGTATAATGCTGGCATACCTCCGTGCTCTGGTTCGATCGATCGAAGCTCGACCTAACGACAAAAGGTCCGACCAAACAAATGAGTTTATTTGATGACTTATTAAGCCGAACTCATTGAAGAAGGTTCGTGACGCATTCTCTTGCAGAACCTTTCTACTGTTTTCAAATTCATATCAAAACGTGGAGACTGACCAAATGGTAACCGATCGAATCAAAGATCAAAGGAGTTTAGCTGATGACTTGGCAAGCTGAACTCATTGAAGAAGGTTCGTGACACATCTTGATGCAGAATCTTTCCAATATGGAAACAAGATAAGGGTTGATGGAGAGTTCATGAGGAATGATAATTTTCAAATTGAGATCTCGCAGAATTCGTGTCTTCTCCTTTAATCTCCAACTCATCTAAAGATTGAAAAACCAGGGGAAGCATCGCGTTACTCAAAGTAACAAAATAATCCAACGCCTCTAATGGCTAAGAATAGAGGGAAATGTTGGCCTTTAAGCCCAACATAAGTCCTTGACAACTCATCAGGCTAAGGGAATAGCATGGCTAGCCCGACTCAAACGGCAGTTGGTAAAGGCATATCAAATCCATTGACAGCTGAGGATTTGCTAAAAATCCTAAGGGACCTGTTCCCATTTGATTCCCTCTCCAAAATCACTTACCAATTCCCGTCCATGGAATGGTAAGACTACATAGAAAGGTAATCATATCCCTTGCAAAATGATGAGTCTAACCTATTATGTTAACATTAAACCTCGGATAGTAAGACTCTAGCGTACTCCCCGGCAGATAAAACCAATATCCCTGCGAATTTGGTCAACTTCCAGTGAATAAACTCCGCTTGTCATTCTCTTCAATAGAATGACAGGTCCACTCAAATAACTGTTATGCTCAAATACCTCTAACAGTAAATGAAACCTTGTCAAATTAACATCATACCTCTGACAAGTTGCTTAACAAATCCCTACGGAGTTCTCTGATATATAATCTTTCATGAGATTTATCAGCTCCCCAGCAAGCTGATTGAGTTTTTAGCTGCACACAAAATAAAGAATTTTAGATTTAGAAATAAAGATGTGCAAGGTGCTCAATAGTACCGCTATAGCAAGTGGCTATGCGGGTCGTGATCCTCAGGGAGGACTAGCGATGGAAGCTTGTTTAGCAAGTTCTCTAAAAAATTCTTCTTTTAGTTATTTTTAAAAGGAAAATAAAAAAATAATAGTTAAAGTCAGGTTAGGAAGAAAGTGGTAGATTAAGAAGATGGAGAAATAGAAGCGATATTTACAATGATGTTGACGAAGTGTGAAAAAGATTAAGAATATTGTGATTTACACTAAAAATAAAAGAAAGAAAAAAAAACTAAAAATTTACCTCTTCAGCCTGTTCACCTTTGAACCATTGCAATGACTTACCTTGTCTTTGAAGGCATTCAAGAATGGCGTATAGGATCTTCCCCCTTCTTGATTTACACTACGAAAAGAAAAGACAAACTATACTAGCAAGAGAAGGCTTGTTCATCACCATAGGGCATCAAGGGCACTTCTTCGGCTAAGCAGTCTCGAAGCGATCAGATTCTCTTGGTTTGCAAGACATCAGAGAAAAAATAAAACAAGAATAGAAGAACAAAAATAAAATAAGAATAGAAGAACAAAAACAAACCTTGAGTTGATTCTATTAACAATGGAGGAAAAGTTTGACTTATACCGATGTCACCTCAGTACCAGCATAATCTCCTTCCTCCTTGAAAGCATCCTCTCCTCTCAGTTACATAAAAAATAAAAATTACAAAAAAAGAAAAATAAAAACCTAATCTACAAGTTAGCCTAAAAACCCTAGATTTGGCTCTGTACTTCGCTGGACGCCCTTCTCTGTTGCTCTGCAGGGGTATTTATAGGAGACGGAAGACATAGAGTCCCAATACAACTCTCCCACGAAAGCCGTTGCCCAGTATCATCCGTATTGTCGCGGAAACGCGGCTTTGGCCGCGTTTCTGCAGCCAAGTAGTGCCTGCTGGCCACGCGCTTTGCTCATGGCCTCCTCTGGTCCGTCCATCTGGGTTTATCCTTCTGGAAGTTGTATCTCGATTCTTTATTTTAAAAATTCGGGATAACTTGGGAAGCAAGTTACCCTAATTTCAAATCTCTTCAAAATGAATTTTATCCTTGCACTCTCCTTCTTTGACCTTTATCCTTGTCCTGCAAGTGTTTAGGGTTGAATAGAAGTCTATCCTTCCCTCTTCTTTTAGTATTTGTAACTATTGCCCTTGGTAATTGCAACTTTGATATTTGATAATTGCAACTTTTGCATTGGGCTTGAACATGGGCTTTTGGGCTTCTTTTAAGGCTTTATTTCTTTATTTTTTATTACTCAAGGCCTGCACACAATAAATAATAAAACATTAGTAAATGTGCAAAATTTAGGAATAAATATGAAAATGTGATAGTAAATGTAGTGATAAATATGCACTTTTTACTACCTATCACACCCCCACACTTATCTTTTTCTCGTCCTCGAGTAAAAATCAGAAAGAAAAGAAAAATTAATATATCCTAACTCACTTTCTAGGAATCACGGTTGCACTTAGCACGTGCAACAAGCCGTTAAACCTCTAGGTTACCCTAGAGGACGAGTGTTGTCTCGTGAGGGTTTTCAGTGGATTACACCCACAAAATCCATAAAAAAGAAAATATTTGAAATACGTTTGAAGAAACTAAGTAATCTATAAGTTTTTAGGATTATCATTCTTATTCATTCTTAAACTTAGTCTTTATATAATAAATTGTTATCCATTTTAGCTAAGGATCAAAATTGAATTTTTGTATAGTCTTTTTCGTTACCAAAAGTCATATGCATCCTTGTAAATCTTTACTAGGAATTCCTTAATTGGACTCTCATGCCTCTTCATTAATATTATTATTATTATTCTTTTAAATATGTATAACTCATCTAATTTTCTTTCGTGTAAGCATGAAGGCTTCTTGAGGCACTCATACCTAACTAATTGACTATTAGATGTGTTAGTACATATATAAATAATTTTTCTTAGTTTCCTTAGGCTTTCTAATCCACCATGTAGCGAACTTAAAGTCGGTGGCTCCCGAACCGGTCGGTTTTAGGGCACCGGGTGAGAAAAGACCTCAAGGACTTAAGGATTCGAGTGAACTAGGCCACAAAACTATGGTCTTTATTTCATAAAATCACCTTTAGGCGTGAATACTTATGCTTCTTGAGGCACATGTATCCAGCTTAATCAGTGAATTCCCTTTTTTTTTTTTTTGTTATAGGGCACAAGAGTCTTTGTCTTAGAATCCTAGATATGTAAATGTATTAGGTATGCACATTTCATTAAGGTAAAAATTAAGACTAATTACTTATTCAATTTCTCCTCCTATACCTAAAAATTCAACAATTTATTTATTTTGACCAAGTTTTTAGAAATCCTAATCATGATTTTCTAATTCTTAAGACTAACTTAGATTTCTTTCAAAAGATAAGTCAAAATATTGTCTTTTTTTTAAATTTTTTTTATTTTTTAGTTTCTACCTTTGTTAGTATGTTAGTAAAGCCTCCCCCACACTTATCTCATGCATTGTCCTCAATGTATGAATGTATGCATGTATGCATGAAAAGAAGAAAGGGAAGGCAGATGTTACCTCAAGGTGGTGGTTCGGTGGTGGTCTAATTGGTCCACGAAATGTGGCCCAATCTACTTTTCGTGGAATTCAGAGGAACCCACCAGAAATCTTTTTTGTATAACCCACTAAAATGATGTCTGTATTAACATTTTTTAAAAATTCCATCCCATCAAATTTCCAAATTTCATAATTATTTTCAGAGTCAATTGTGCCAACCACCTTGTCCCAAAATGGAGTGTGAAAAGATGGAATAATTGACTTGGACGTCAGAAGTATGGGAACGAATACCGACTCAGGAAAGAAACTTAAATCAAGTAAGGGTTCAGGAGTCGAGCTTGGTTCAAGAAGTGGGTCCAAATCAAGAAGTTGAAACTCAAGTCACAATCATTTTCCCACAATGGAATGTAACTCAATATTGGTGATTCAAGTTCAGGAATGATAGGTGTGGGAATCAAAACTGACTCTAAAATATTACCTAAGTCGGGTAACAAAACAGGAGTCAATAATGATTCGGAATTTGAACTTTATCATAGATTTGAGAATCTAGGTCACATTTCTCATTGAATTCAATGTCATAAAAATGAGAACTTGCCAATTTATCCATAGGACTTTCAAAATTATAAAATTGGTCAAGTTCAATATGATCATAAAAAATAGGTGATTCAATTTCATGATGAATGGCACGGGATCTAATGTTGACTCGGAGAAAAGATTGAAATCAGGTGGAGACACCAGAGTCATTATTGAATCAGGAAGTAAAATTGAATCACCAAGTTGGGGATCATGATCATATTCATGCTCAAGTTCTATTTCAGGAAAGGAATAACTTGCCAAACTATCAATATCATTTTCAAAAATTGGAATTGGGCAAGTTCAAATAATTGTACTGAATTAGAATCTTGTTGTCCAAAGCAACGTGACTCTTCGGCTCTAACAGAGTGGTCAGCGATATCAGAAATGGCCGAACGGTGAGAACGTAAAGATTGAACCATCATATCTATTTCATGATCACGAGCTAATCTAGCCTGAGTCATGGCTTCAAGCATCTTTTCATAGTCGATTGGTGCATCATTTTGTTGTGATTGGACTTGAAAAGATGAAGTGTTGTTGTGACACTCGTGATGAAATTGTGAGTCCGTCAGATTATGTGATTGTTGCTTGGACTCACGCATCATCATGTCTAAGATTGATGGTGATTGTTGCTTGGACTCATGCATACTCATCATTTCCAAGATAGATGGTTTCTATTCTGAATTAGTGGATCTGAGTATGAATCTTGGAAATATTGTGGACAAGGTGGATACGGAGGACAAGTTGGTTGAAAATTGGACTCGGGGGAAGCGAAACTGCATGGACTCTGTGAAGAGTTGAAATTGTTATGGAAATTATGGTCATAAGATGGGGGGCATGGGTTATATTCATTCGGATAAGACCATTCCGGCACACTAAGTTGGTTAAAGTTATGATATACCGGTTGGTAATATCCGAAAAAGAGGTTGATGTGTAATATGGATTATTATTAAAATTGAAAAAATTGTTGTTATAAGCCATATCACAAACACAAACAAAGAAAAAGAAAACAACAAATAAGCAAACAAAAAAGAAAAATTCTAACCTAAGTTAGGGTAGACCTATGACCTAAACGACTCCTAACTGGTTAAACTGTCCACGGGAGGTAGAATGTAGACTTTGACCACAAGCTAATTAGCCAGGTCGGGGCAAGATTGGTGGGAGGTTTTCCGTCAAAGACGTTCCTTAATTAAATAACCACCAATCTTCGGGCTTTCGGCCCTCAATCCCCTTCCTAGACACTGATTTGGCAGGAGTCAATTTTCAACACCGTTCCCCCTTAGGATAATCTCCTAATTGAGTCCGAGATGTCCCTAGGGCCAACGTCTACTCATTTTTAGTTAGGCTTGGGTTAGTGAGTGAGGAGATTGTTTGTGGGCTAAGGAAGGGTGATGAAATCCCCACCTTATCTTATTTATAGGACAAGCCCTTAAAGTCAATTTAGTGCACGTGTAAAGCAAAAGACTAATATTCATTCAAAAGCAGTAAATCAGCCAAAGGCTGCTTCCTAGTCTATATGCAATGCGAACGTACCTTATCTCCAGCACTCTTCAACAGAAATAAAAAAATTAAATAGACACGTGCCTATATGAAAGAGTCTAAATTTTTTTTTAATTTTTCAACAAATAGTTACTGTTAATTAATTAGCAGTGTGCAGGGTGATCACAGAGAAAAGTTAACAGAGCAGTAAACAAATATTGCAATCTGCAGCAACCTGCAGAAAACAGAGTGAGTAGTGAACTACTCAGGCTGCGGAAACGCGGCTTTTGCTGCGAAAACGCGGCTTTAGGCTCTGCTGCTCTGCCTTCGAAGGCAGAGGCACAGAGTTGCTATATGTCCTTTGCTGCTGTTAGTTTTCCTGTTCTCCAAACCAGCAAACAGAAAGAATAAAAGAATAATTAGTTTTTTTTTAGAGAATACTTATTGTCCCTCCCCGGCAACGGCGCCAAAATTTTGATTGAGTTTTTACCTGCACACAAAATAAAAATTTTAGATTTAGAAATAAAGATGTGCAAGGTGCTCAATACTACCGCTATAGCAAGTAGCTATGCGGGTCGTGATCTTCAGGGAGGGACTAGCGATGGAAGCTTGTTTAGCAAGTTCTCTAAAAAATTCGTCTTTTAGTTATTTTAAAAGGAAAATAAAAAAATAATAGTTAAAGTCAGGTTAGGAAGAAAGTGGTAGATTAAGAAGATGGAGAAATAGAAGCGATATTTACATGAAGTTGAGGAAGTGTGAAAAAGATTAAGAATATTGTTATTTACACTAAAAATAAAAGAAAGAAAAAAAACTAAAAACTTACCTCTTCAGCCTGTTCACCTTTGAACGTTGCAACGACTTACCTTGTCTTTGAAGGCATTCAAGCATGGCGTATAGGATCTTCCCCCTTCTCGATCTACACTACGAAAAGAAAAGACAAACTATACTAGCAAGAGAAGGCTTGTTCATCACCAATAGGCCATCAAGGGCACTTCTTCGGCTAAGCAGTCTCGAAGCGATCAGATTCTCTTGGTTTGCAAGACATCAGAGAAAAAATAAAACAAGAATAGAAGAACAAAAATAAAATAAGAATAGAAGAACAAAAACAAACCTTGAGTTGATTCTATTAACAATGGAGGAAAAGTTTGACTTACACCGATGTCACCTCAGTACCAGCATGATCTCCTTCCTCCATGAAAGCATCCTCTCCTCTCAGTTACATAAAAAAATAAAAATTACAAAAAAAGAAAAATAAAAACCTAATCTACAAGTTAGCCTAAAAATCCTAGATTTGGCTCTGTACTTCGCTGGACGCCCTTCTCTGTTGCTCTGCAGGGGTATTTATAGGAGACGGAAGAAGACAGAGTCCCAATACAACTCTCTCACGAAAGCCGTTGCCTAGTATCATCCGTATTGCCGCGAAAACGCGGCTTTGGCCGCGTTTTCGCGGCTAAGTAGTGCCTGCTGGCCACGCGCTTTCGCGCGTGGCCTCCTCTGGTCCGTCCATCTGGGTTTATCTTTCTGGAAGTTGTATCTCGACTCTTTATTTTGAAAATTCGGGATAACTTGGGAAGCAAGTTACCCTAATTTCAAATCTCTTCAAAAATTTTTATCCTTGCACTCTCCTTCTTTGACCTTTATCCTTGTCCTGCAAGTGTTTAGGGTTGAATAGAAGTCTATCCTTCCCTCTTCTTTTAGTATTTGCAACTATTGCCCTTGGTAATTGCAACTTTGACATTTGATAATTGCAACTTTTGATTGGGCTTAAACATGAGCTTTTGGGCTTTTTTAAGGCTTTATTTCTTTATTTTTTATTACTCAAGGCCTGCACACAATAAATAATAAAACATTAGTAAATGTGCAAAATTATAGGAATAAATATGAAAATGTGATAGTAAATATAGTGATAAATATTCACATTTTACTACCTATCACAAGCCTCTAGTAAACTCTCTTCAAAGTCTATTATTTTCCACTCAGTCCCCAATGGACTCTCTTGGTTGTCACGTTAACAATATACCTTTGATAATTTCTTCCAAATAGCATTCAAAGGATATATCAAGTTTCCCTATGGAGTTTATGATCAGATCCTATTTCCCCTGATGGGATTATTTCTTTTACCGTTATGTCCAGCTTGTCACCTCTGAACAGTAGAAACCTAAGCTTGGTAGTTTCTCAATCGGTTATGTCCATATTATCTCTGAACTGATAGATAACTAAGTCTCATCTTTCAGTCCAGTAGGGACTACTTCTTAGTCGTTATATCCAGTTCGCTACCTCTGAATGACAGGGCTTTAAGTCTAGCAATTCCCAATAGTTATGTCCATATCACCTCTAAACCAACAGATACCTAGATCTTCCTTCTTATGGTACTTCAACTATCATGTTCAGTTCACCATCTCTGAACAGATAAGTCCATAACTTTGTCTTCCTTCCCTCTATCAAGGTAAGAAGTTCTTGCTGTCATGTTAATATAACTATCTCTGAACAGTGAACTGTGAGCCTGATGTTTCTCAGTTGGTTATGTCCATATTACCTCTGAACCGACTGGTGCCCAGACCAATTCACCCTTGCAGTTCCTAGTGGGCTATCTGCTAAGTTAATGCGAACTACCTCTGGCAGGGGATTCGGAGTTTAGTGTGTCTTAATCTATCATGTCCAGTATATCACCTCTAAATAAATGGGTCCCTAAAATCGGATTCACCTCCATTTTGTCATCATGTCCAGATTATCACCTCTGAATGACAAAGTTTTGAGCTTGGTGGCTTCTCAATCGGTTATGTCCAGTTCATCACCTCTGATCCGACGATAGCTAAGTCTCCCATTTTGTTTACTGTTATGTCCAGTTCATTACCTCTGAACAGTAAACACTCTGAGTTTGGTAATTTCTAATCAGTTATGTCCAGTTTGTCATCTCTAAACCGATGAATATCTAATCTCATCTTTCTTTGTCGTTATGTCCAGTTCATCACCTCTGAACGATAAGGATTCGTGTCTGGTAATTTCTAATCATCATGTCCAGGTCAATACCCCTGAATGGCAAAACTCTTATGCTTGGTTGGTCACTTTTAATTGGCAAACCCTAGTTCAAATAGGAACTATCACAGGTTGGGGTGTCTAATTCATCATAACCTATTCATAAATTCAATGATCTTTAATCTATTACGTCAATATTTACCTCTGAACAGTAAAGATCGTCAAGCTCATTTCTTCCATCCTCATCTCAATATGATTTGAGTCGAGCCATTTCTCAAATTTGTAACTAATCCGATCAGTTCATCACCTCTGATTAGATTAGTTATACATTATTCCTTTCTTTTGAGAATTGTAGTAAACTTGAAAGTAAGAATTGCAAATTTAGAAGATAAAACAAGTTGGAAATACAACAGAGAAGTCAAATAAAATTACTTTTTATTGATTCAAAAGGAAGATACATTGATACAACATCAAGATTGTCTTTCATACAACAGAATCATTGCTTTAAAGGCAAACAAGTTATCCTATCTACTTCCAAGGTGATGAACCATCTCAACTGGACACAAAAGATCTTCCTCCTGCACGAGGCCGTAATCCTTCACTTAATGGCAGATTTTGCCATTAAGAAGCTGGATCTTCTTTGATGAAAATTGGCAAAGGATAGATTGCCACCAGAAAGCTAGATCTTCCTTAAACAAAATTGGCAAAGGAAGGATCTAAGACCTTACTGGTGACGCCTGCCTTCCCGAAGTGGATCATCTCGAATAAGCGACTACCAGCCCCTTCCCGAAGAGGATCATCTCGGATATGCAATAGCCAACCTCTTCTTGGAATGCGCATTAGCTGCTCTAGTATGTTCCGCCTGCTTATGATCAAAGTTTCAACTTAAAAATCAAGAGGCAAGTTTTTGTTCTCTTTCATCAAGATGAAAGACTGGCGAGCACAGTTCGTTGCAATGCAAACAGGAAACAAGTTAGCATTAAATTAAAAAAAATGCAAAGGGAAAGGGATAGAATGCTAAGTCAAAATTCTTTAGGCGAAGCAATTCAGATCCGACACAGTTGTGCCTTGGAGATGGATTTCAGCTAAGTAGAGGATAGCCTCGCTTGCATAATAATGATAGACTAGCTCAGCATAAGGCAAGTCTCAGCCCCGCCCAAGGCAGTTAAGCTGGAGAAGCCTCAAAAAAGGGCAAAGTCCTAGCCTCGCCTATATGGCTAGTCCACACTGGCCCAGAGGGACGCAGTCTTGACCCCACCTATATGGCAAGACTGGCTCAAACCTTGAAGAGGCCAAGTCCTAAGCCTCACCTATATGATAGATTTAACAGATCAAGGCAGTAACTCTGCATAGAAAGATCTTTCGCCTGATCCAGCAAGAATGCTAGCTTCACCGAGAAGCTGAAAAATAGGGCTGAAACCCTTTTCTGAAAGTCAGCCAAATGCGAAGGGAATTTAATCCCTAAGATAGCTCGTAAAGCTAAGAAAATTAAGGGAGATGAACTCCCTAAAAGTCACTGGGTGGCCGAGACTCACCGATTCTTGATTGGGTAATCACCAGAGTGAGAGTCCCTACTACTTCAGGGACCTCAGTCTCCTTGCTTGAGCAATAGGGAGAGATCATAAACAAACCTCCCAAGAAGTGGGGAGTACGTTTCTCTGAGAAGGACTATAACAGTCCTATTTATTGGCCTCGGGGCCTGACTACGCCGCCACCACTTCAGACTTGGAAGCGCGGGCGAATTTAAGGCATTCAAGTGCTTGGCCTTGAGAAAGGGAATAGTCTCCCTCGGGAATGCGCAAGAGTTATTTAAACTTCGAAAAAAGAAATAATCTCCCTCGTTAATGCAAGAGAGGATATTCTAACCTTGAAAAAGGGAACAATTCCTCTCGTAACTCACAAAAAGTGATTAGCCGCGGGAACAGAGCGTCACTCCATCACAGCGAGCGAGGCTAATACTCAACCTCCAACTCAGTTTTAAGCGAAGTTACTTAAGGAAGCCCAAAGGCGAAGCTAACCAAAAGCGAAGCTATCCAGAAGCGCGAAGCTACACGGAAGCAGATTGTTACAATTCCTCGGCGAACCTATTCCAACCCGAAGGCAGAATTAAAGGCGAAGTTGAACTCAACCACCAAGGTGACGTTCACATTCACACCCCATCAATCAAAACAGTTCCAAGTATTTCAGAATCTGAACCATTCCATTATAGATTCATGAAAACTTTGAAGGGGGTCTTGTTGACACTCAAAAAGTATAGAACTCCCACATTCATTTTTAGCCGGTCTGAACAACATCTAACTTATTGACATCTACAAAAGATAAGTCAAAGACAAGCTGATGACCAGAGACAAGGCAGCAATATAGACATTATTAATCCAGTAAAATAGATAGTAAGTCAATGTTACCTCTAAAGAAGACTTGGGCAGGTCTAGAGATACTAAATTAGCTCGATACTTAGTCTCACATGAGCCCAAGGGATGAGCAATCGTATGAGAGGCTAAGTTTGCTTAGCTCCACAAGAATTCCATCATAGCTGTGCCATGGGCCAACTTATAGCTTCGCTGAGAGCTTACTCCTGGCTCCGCCAGAAGCTTCCCTTAGCTCCACTATGAGCTTATTGATTAGCCCCGTTGTGGGTCTTTTATGGTCACCTTTGACCAATCAAATATCCATATGAGATCATTTTGATCGAATTTGATAGTTGCTTGCGATGATCTTTTGACTCTCCCTATCTGGTGAGAAGATCAGGGGGATCTCTCAATTAATTGGTGAGGATCAAGGGAGTATCCCTTATTTAGCGGAGCGGGTCAAGGGATTAGCACAACATGCTATTCCTAACTTCACAGAAGCTATTTCTAGCCTCGTGGCGAGGCTACTTTTTAGATGCAAAATAGATTGACTCAATTTATTTTCAGATTTTCAGGGCGGTTATATCCCTATTCTCCCTATAAATAGCCTACCAGGGGAGAGGAGACAGAGGAAGAGGGAGAGGAGATTGGCTCGAGAAGCAGAATCCCTAGAAAGAGGGCTCTACCGATCCTCTGTTCTCCGATTCCCTGAACCAAGCGAGAAGGGAGTTCTATTAGGAGGCAGTTCGATTATCTGATCGATCTCATCATCAAAAGAATAAAGTGATCGCGCGCTAATCAGATTCCTACCGGCACATTTTTTTAAAAATCTCAGAGGAGATCTACATGTAAATTTCTTTTTCTTTCTGTAAAGAAATACTTGTAATTTCGCTTCTCGAACACTTTTTTGTAAGTTTTCCCTTACCCAAATCAATGGAAAACACTTGTATTTATATATCTTGCATGCTTACATTGTTTTATCTCTTTATATGCGTGATATACTTGTGCTTAATTGATATATGCTTGGGATTGTGTGCTCACACTTGTATTCAACCAAGAGAGCTATAGTGGCACCTCAACTCTTAATCTAGAGAAATCTTAAGGAGATAGTCCAGAGCCCTTCACCGGGAGTACGGATACACTCTTATGTTATACCTTGTGTGCCAGCTTAAAATTTTGATTTGCATAATATTTTTTAATTTCGCATCATTTGTATTAGATTAGCTAGTATACTTATTTATCCCCCCTCTAGGTGTATTTCAGGAAGACCATGGCTGTGTGTGGCGAGAAGGCCCTGAAAGACCATGGCAGTTATGTGAAGACGGTGAGTCCTAAGGTTAAAATATTGATAGAAGGTGGACTATCACCAAGTGATAGATGGAGGACCATGGCAGAACAAAGGCCTTAACAATGTTCGTGTAAAGCTGGTAAAGACCATAGCAGAATTAGAGGCAGATTGCCTCAAGATCGGCCAGGCCCCATGGCCAGGAAGGCATCACAAAGCGGAATTGGCTGGTGGCAGTGGTGATGCAATGCAAGCTAAGGAGAAGAAACTAGGTCAAAAGTTTCAATGAAAAGCTTGAAGGGAGCTCACATCGAGGTGGAGCTTCAAAACAAATTACGAGTCTAAGTGTTGTAGGACGACCAAGAAAAGGGTGCATTTGGGTAAGGCCCAAGATGGCCCAAAGCATGGCAGTGAAATAGCCAAAAGCCCGGAGAGGGGGCAAGGTTAAAGGGTTCATGACATGATTACAACCAAGAAAATAATTAAGGTAGTAATTCAAAATCTCAAGTTATTTTGCTAAAGGCTTGAAAAGCAAGTTAAGGTGGAGACTGTTAAGATTTTGTCTTTTTTTCAAGAGGAGATGATGGTCAAGGAAAATTCAATTGTGTTGGAGAAGATGATGACTTGAAACAAAAGAAATAAATTAAGGTGAAGTAGTTTCCTTTTCAGGCGATTACGAGTTTTCTTCATAAGAGGAGTATGAATAAGATTCAATTCCTCTTCAATGAAGATTTATTTTTAAAGATTAAAGGACCTAAAATCCTTAATTCCTAATAGGATTGATCAAGATTCTTCAAGCATCCAATGGCCAAGATTATCTCAAGTCCAAATAGAAGTTGTATTATAAATTTCTATAAATAAAGGGTTATACCTTAAAATTTAGGAGGAGCAGAAGAAAGTTATGGTGAACAGCAATGTAAGGTCCTAAAAACTCAAGAATGTCCTAAAAAGCCAAGAAAGAGAGGAGCAAGGTAAAGGTGTATAGAGAGAAGGTATACTATTATAATCTAAGTGTAGATTCAAAAGGAAGGTGAATACTCTTGTGTTATCTAGAGAAAGGTTAGATCTCTTTGTATCAATGATTATTCTCTAGAACTATATTTCATACCACATCTTCGCATTTATTTAATATTAAATTCTACTAATAATACCTCTCTTGTATATTTCTAGGTCCATGGTGTGTAATGAAGAAGAAGACCCTAAATCACCAATTAATGGGTGATTAAAGGCCTATAATATACCCATTGATCTTGGAGAGCAGTTTCGTCAAAAGCAGAGGCCCAAAACCAGAACCTGGGACCTGCAGCCGACACGGAACAGACGCAACATCGTGTGGCAGGCAGCGCCGCACGCACGACTCTCTAGAAGAGCCGCATTTCGGTGGGTATGGCCGCGTTTTCGCAGCCATACAGGCGCGGTCGCGCCTGTACTTTGGGCCAGGGGTTGTCCCCCTAGCCTCCTTTCCCTTGGTGCCTATAAATACCATCCGGGGTTTTTCTTGAGGGAGATATACAGAGTTTTAGGATAGAAGATAGTTCTTGTAATGGAGGGTGACACTCTATGAAAGGTTCTTCCTTTATCTCTATTTACTTCTTCTCTAACTTTTTACATATTTAGCTAATTTTCTTCTCATGATAGCTAACTACTAACCACTAACTTGCTAACTTCTAACTTGATAATCCACATGAATCTAATAGTCTCGACTTGGCCTTGCTCTTGCAAGAGCCATTGATGGCTCATGATGATAGATTCTAACACTCTAACATTCGAACTCTCTAACAAGCTAACATTACTTTACTCCATGTTTACTCTTGTTTAATTTTGATGGTTTAAGTGTAGCTTGCACTTGTTTTGTTGAGTTTGAATGTGAAAGTTATCATATGGGTCATGCTTTGAAACGCTCTTAAACTAAGGACTAGTGATTGCCAAAGATACATGTGAGGCAACTATCAATAAGCGATTAACATGATTAGTAGAGCCATTAGTACTTAGTAGCCATGGGTTTTCTTTATCTTTTTATTTTGTTTTAGAAATATATCAAAAACCCCAGATACTATCTTTTCTATGTTTCTCGCTTCTTCGTGTTTCACTGTACTTCTCTTTTCATTCTTTGTTTTCTTTTCTTTTGATTCTTTAAAACATAAAAGAAACTTTAACACACACATGAACATTCCGGTAAAGTTTCTATTGCTTCCCCTCCCTGTGGATTCAATCCGTTTAGCCTCTATGCTATAACGGAAGTATCGAGGAAGCCAAAGCACCCACTTTGTAACTCTTGATTTCAAAACGACATTTTTCGTGCACGATTTTCCCCCGATCAAATTTTGGTGTGTTGCTGGGGATGAGAACAGTTTGATTTCACATTTTTGTTAATTTTTCTTCTATGTTTTTGGTGTGCAGGTCAAATTCTTTAGCATTGCAGAAGTCTACACTTGCTCTTGTGTGGTTAGGTAAATTCTTGTATATTTTTTATATTCTGTTGCTAATATTTGTTACCTGTGCACTATAATAATTTTAAGAACTAAAATACAAAAATTGGATGCTTTAACATGGTTTAGACATTTGCATCTAGGCACCGTCAATTTTCATTCCAATATACTGTATTTTATATTCTTGTGTTGTTGTGATATTGATAGATGTACATATGGCATTGCATATAGTATAGGACAAACACATGGGTGATTTACTCTCTTTGTGTGTTCAGTCTTATCTATATTGCATACTTGCACTAATTGAACTTAAGGACAAAACCCCAATACAACATAAGGTGGGGAAGTCATTACCCTCCCTTGGCCCAAAAATCACCTCCTCACTCACACGACCCAAGCCTAAATAAAATTGCTAGACATTGGCCCCTAAGGACATCTCAGACTCATTTAGGAGATTAACCTAAGGAAAAAGTTGTTAGAGTTTGAGTCTTGTCAAATTAGTGTTTAAGGTTGGGGATTGAGAGGTGAAACCTCAAAGAACAGTGGTTTGGTATAATTAGGCCATTGCTACGGTACGGATACCTCCCACTGATCTTACCCCTGCCTGATCTATTAACTTGTGGTCAGATTCTGATAATGTAGCCCTGTTGAATAGTCTAACTAATTAGGAGTCGTCTAGGTCTAAGTCAACCCTAGCATAGGCTTGTTTTCTTTTTCTTTTTCTTTATCTTTGTTTGTTTGTTTATTTGTTTGTTTATTTTCTTCTTTTGTATATTGTGATTTTCAATCATAATATGAATCCATATTTCATCCCGACCTCATTTGACTCGGATAACTCCAACCCGATTATGTACAACATAAACCAACCATATATACAGGATTAGGATTATTCAACTCAATATGACTCATATCCCCAATCCTATGACTATAATTTTCAAAATAATTTTAATCTTCACAGAGTTCATGGGGATTCACCTCCCCCGGTTAAATTTTCAACCCCATTGTCCACAATTTCCATATTATTCATTCCCCAATTCTGCTTTATATCCTCCTTTTCCTGAACCACCTACTAAAGAAAATCATGATTGCAAAGGACCTTGGAACAAGCGATAGAGGCCCAAAACAATTTGAATACAATATAGCCTCATCATATCCACAAAATTTTCAAAATTCATATAGTTTTTTTCAGAACCACTCAAAGAAAAATCATTGTGGAAAAAAATTATGGAATTCGTTCAAGAGACCGAGTGAATAATACAAAATATGAATAAGTTCCCATGTCCATCAAATGCTCATATGACTCAAGAATATTGTCATTTTGAAAATCCAGCTTCACATTATACCAACCTGAAATGAACCAACATCAAATTCTTGATAGTTTGACAAGTTATCCAATTCCTGAATTGAACTTGAAGATGAATGTGAATCCGAGCTTCAATTTAGCGATTTAAATCCAATCCTTGAATCAATATTGACTCTTACAGTGTTACATAAACTAAGTAACGTTCTTGAGCCAGTTTTGATTTCCATAATTCCTAAACTTGAATCGATCATTTCACCCATTCACATTCCTTCCGTGGACAAAAATCATGATTCAATTTCATTACATCCATTTGAACTTTCCAAAATTTTGGGAACCTCCTTTACATTTTGGCAAGTTATCCTTTTCCTGAAATTGAACTTGAGCTTGAAAGTGATTCTGAACCTCAAGGTTGCAATTCATTTCACTTTTTGACTCAATAATGACTCCAGTATTTTTACCTGATTTTTTCTCTATTCCGGAGTCAACATTGAATCCTGTACCAGTACACCGTGAAATTGAATTACCAATATCTTATGATCACACTTTATTGATGGGGAAAGTGTGTGAACATCAGTTCTTTGGTTTGGACCCATTTTTTGAACCAATTTTGACTCCCTCTTTTGAATCTCGACTTATTCTGAGTCAAATAACCAGTTTTTATTCCTGTACCATTTAAGTCCAAATCAATCATTTTCCAAAATCACACTTCATTGTTGGACAAGAATGTTGAAGAAAATGATTCAGTAATTATTTTTGAAAATTGAAAATTAGATGGGGATAAACTTTTAAATAAGACCATTCACTCACTCATTTTGTTACTGGATCATATTAGAGAGGTCATTGATGGGTTCCTTCAAGATCCACATTATCTTGGTTGGGTAGCAACGCTTGGCCCAATCAGATCACCATCGGAGCCCCCACCATGCGGTAATTTTTCTTCCCTTCCCATTTGTTTCATGTATATCCATATTCACGATGCATTGAGGACAATGCATGAGATAAGTGTGGGGGAGGGTTTACTAACATAGGTAGTTTTAACTTTTCTTTCTTTTACACTTCTTTTTAGGAACTTTTTAAAATTTTCTTTTCTATAAAAAACTCTTTTCTTTTCTTTTTAAAAAATTTTTTGAAATAAGAAAAATAGTTTTGATTTATTTTTAAGAAATTTAAGATTATCTTAGGAATTAGGAAGACCTAAAATTATGAAATTCTAAACTGAGTCAAAATAATAAATCTTGTTTAAATTTTAGGATAAGAAAGTAAGATTGAAAAGATAACTTGTTCTTAAATTTTTTGCCTTAGATTTATGCACTTCACACTTACACAATTTTTGAGATTGAAACAAAGACTGATAATGCCATAAAAAATATATATATATAAAATGATGATAATAAAAACTACTTATTGAAGCTGGATAATTATGCCTCAGGAAGCATGATTATTCACGCCTAAAAAAGATGGACAAAATCAAAATAATCCCCTTAGTTTTGTGGCCTTATTTACATGAGTCCTTAAGTCCGAGGGGTATTTTCTCATCTCTCGCCCTAAGATAATCTGGTTTGGGAGTCATCGACTAAAAGCTCACTATTCGGGTAAATTAGAAAACTTAAGAAAACTAAAGGAAGAAAACATAAAAAATAAAAAATATATATACACAAATCAATGTCATGAAAGTTAGAGTCGATATCTCAAAAATCTTCACAGTTCACAAAGTGTATATTTTTCGAAGAGTTTTATGAAAAGAATCAATTCAATTTCAAGTTTTTATATTTAATTTATAACAAGATTTTGCATTTTGACTTAGTTTAAGGAAGAATAATTTCTGGTTAACCTATGACCTTGGATTACTTATATTTTCGCAAAAATACTTCAACATTTTTCTCTATTTTAAAATGCGTTTTGAAAATACTAACATTTGATTTCTTTCTTTATGGATTTTGTGGGTGTAATCTGCTGAAAATCCTCAGGAGACAAAAGTCCTTCTCTAAGGGAAACTTAAAGGTTTAACGCCTTATTGCACATGATCAGTGCAATTGCGTTATCTATGAAAGTGGTATAATAATTTTCTTAGTTCGTTTTGTTTTGCTTGGGACGAGCAAAAGATAAGTGTGGGGTATGATTAGTTTCTAAAATTGCATATTTCATATCACATTTTCACATTTATTTAATATTAAATTCTGCTAATAATGCCTCTCTTGTATATTTCTAAATCAATGGTTTGTAATGAAGAAGAAGACCCTAAAACACCATTTAAAGGGTGATTAAAGGCCTACAATATAGCCATTCACCTTGGAGATCAGTTTCGTCAAAATTAGGGGCCAAAATCAGAAAATCGGGACCGGCAACCGACAGGGGACAGACGCGATAGCGCGCGACAGGCAGCGCCGCACGCGCGGCTCTAGAAGAGCCGCGTTTCAGCAGGTAAAGCCGCATTTTCGCGGCCATACAAGCGCGGCCGACTTTAGTCCAGGGATTGTTCCCCTGGCCTTTCCCCTGGTGCCTATAAATACCGCCTGGGGTTCTTCTTCAGGGAGATATACAGAGTTTTAGGGTAAATTTCTTCTCCTTAGGGCAGTTTTGCTATTTTTCTTCTCCTTCTTTTATATCTTTCATTTTTATAAATCATGTAATAGGAAAGAGAGTGATCAAAGGATAAAAAGAAAGTTCTTGTAATGGAGGGTGACACTCTATGAAAGGTTCTTCCTTTATCTCTATTTGCTTCTTCTCTAACTTTTTACATGTTTAGCTAATTTTTTCTCTTGGCAACTAACTACTAACCACAAACTTACTAACTTCTTACTTGATAATCTACATGAATCTAATAGACTCTACTTGGCCTTGCTCTTATAAGACCTATTGAGAGCTCATGATGATAGATTCTAACACTCTAACATCCTAACTCTCTAACAAGTTCACATCATTTTACTCCATGCTTACTCATATTTAGTTTTGATGGTTTAAGTGTAGCTTGCACTTGTTTTGTTGAGTTTGAATGTGAAAGTTATCATATGGGTCATGCTTTGAAACGCTCTTGAACTAAGAACTAGTGATTGTCAAGGTTACATGTGAGGCAACTATCACTAAGAGGTTAGCATGGTTAGTGGAGCCATTAGTAGTTAGTAGCCAAGGGTTTTCTTTATCTTTTTACCTTGTTTTAGAAATATATCAAAACCCACAAATACTATCTTTTTATGTTTCACACCTCTTCATGTTTCATCGTACTTCTCTTTTCATTCTTCGTTTTCTTTTATTTTGATTCTTTAAAACATAAAAGAAACTTTAACACACAGTGAACATTCCGGTAAAATTTTATCGCTTCTCGTCCCTATGGATTCTACCCGTTTAGCCTCTATGCTATAACGGAAGTATCGCGGAAACCAAAGCACGCACTTTGTAACTCTTGATTTCAAAACGATACTTTTCGTGCACGGTTTTCCCCCGATCAATCAATTTTTTTAATTAAACTCTCTCAAGTTCTCTACCCGTGGATGTAAACCAAGTTTGAGCCAAATCACGTTAAATTGTGTGTTTTTCTTTTTATATCTTTTAATATTCATCTTGTGTGCGCGAGGTAATCGATCTCACAGCATACTTAAGGTCATCATTCGGATCTCTAAATCTCCAAACTATTGGTATCATAATAAATATGGTACTCCAGTTTATGCACGCAACAATTGGTATCGAAGTATATAAATTTCGTCTCAAAAAAACTATGGACAAAATATTACAAAAAAATAAAATAGGTGGACAAAATATTAGAGTAAGCGGACAAAATTTCCGAGAAGGTGGATGAGAATATTAGAGAAGGTGGACATAATTTTGAAGAATATAAACAGAATATTAGAGAAGGTATACATTGGAGTACATGGAAAGAATGTTAGAAAATGAGTGAATATTAGAATAAGAAGACATAATTTTGAGCAAGATGGACAGAATATTAGAGAAGGTGGGCAAAATTATTGAGAAGGTGAACAAAATCATTCACAAGTTGGACAAAATTCTAGAGTAGGTGGACAAAATTTTAGATTGAGTGAACATAAAAAAGTAGACAAAATTTTGGAAATTGAACAAAATACTAAATAAGGTGGGCAAAATTTTGTAGAAAGTAGACAAAATATGAAACAAAATAGGTTGGATTCAAGTCATTAATAGACTTACATCATTATGTAATAAGTAAATATTTTTTTAGTACAATATATACATTTAAAAATTAATAATAAAATAAACAAACAAATATAAGTGAACAGTAAATATTTATATGTTATGAACAAATTGCTAACAGTGGACAAGTGGACAGAAATATATAGCGCATATAGCATCCACTTAGGGATTGCTATCAGGGCGAGTCGACCTGATTCGTTCCGCCCCGCACAGTACCCGTGATCGACCCGTATATTGTACGAGTCAACACGGATCGACCCGTCTCATATATATCGGAGGAGTTGGATTCATCCTGTGATGAATCACGGGACGAATCGGGTCAGGGTAAATAAACCTAATTGTCGGTAAAAAAAATTTAGTCCTTTTAGTTGTCGTTGTGGGGGTGAGAGTGATAGGGGAAAATTATCTTTAAACCCCTATATGAATTTTATTTTTTATCCATAATGTCTCAATTAATGGGAAAATTGAATTTTAAAAAAAATAAAATAACATGAAACGGGTCCAACCCATCTCGTGCGAATCTGGTAGCGAATTGGGATAAGGGAGCCGATTCATTTCCTAGATTTAGATTCACACTGTTGTACCCTTGACGGGATGAGTCAACCCGTGTCGTCATGAATTCGTCTGACAAACGGGATCAATCAATCCGATTCATCCTGTTAGCCAATCCTATATCTATTGAAGGTAGACGGAAAAAATTAGAGAAGGGTGAACATAAACATAGCATCTCTGCAAAAAAAAAAAAAAAAAAAAAAAATCTAGTTTGAGGTGGATATAAATTATAAAAAAGTGAAAAAAAAAATAAACTGTAAGCCGGCCCACACGACTAGCACGTAGGCATTAAATGCTCGTCACGTGAGCCACCCAAATCAACCTAAAAAAGCCAAATAATCAAGGGCAATACAGGCAAATTAAAAATACAATGTAATATGTATTGCTCTTGGGTGGGAATAAAGAGTTTTTCACATTGAATCTTTGATCAAGGGACTTATTCACATGCTTTCAAACTCCATGGAGTTTTTCGCAAGAACGTCTTATCACAGAGATTTAAAGACAATTTTCTCATAATTTTTCTACCCTGAAAGGAAGCTATTTACTTCAGTTGCAACAAAATCAAAGAATTTGGGGGTGCAACTTGTCCATTCTTGTTCTCAATATTAAGAATAATTTGGCCTGATGACTCTATGGTACTATAAATATTTCATCTTATTCCACATCGGAATTCTTTTGTTTGTCCAATTGATGATTAATTTATAAAAGGGAAAAGAAAAGGAAAAAATACTGAAGATCTAACTTCTATATTAAAATTATTACCTGGAAAATATTAGCATTTCACTATTTGTACTACACTTTTACACAAGTTAACTTGTCTTTTCAAGTCAAATCCAACATATACATTGTCAATCTCTATTATATTTGGAGATTTACCGTGACAGAGGAGGATAATTTTCCAGTATAAGCGTAATATAATAAGAATTACAGTGTGAGCGTAAGTATAATAAAACAAGAAGAAAAAAAAAAAGTAAAGTAGCATTGCACCCACCAATACTTGAACTTGTAACCTATAATAACTTAGATTTATAAGTTATCACTTGAGTTAGAGCTCAAAAGTATTTTTATACTAGTAAAAATAATTTAAAAAAAGATTATATAAAAAAAAGTTACAAACTGTATGCAATATTCTATTATTTTATAAAATTCAGTATAGAATTTATCCATATATGCCTTGCATTGATTCATATTGTTCATTCATATTTATATGCTAGGTATTGATTGTGTGTGTGCCTCACTTGTGTTGAACCAAGAGAGCTTCATATAGCACCTCAACTCTTATTTAGAGGAATTTAGAGAAGATAGTCTAGAGCCCTTCACTGGAAATTCAGCTACACTCTTTGGTTACACTAAGTGTGTAATAATTAGTTTTTAATTCTGCATCATTTATCATTAGATTAGCCATACACCTATTCACCCCCCCTCTAGGTGTACTTTCAATTGGTATCAGAGCCTACACACCTGATATTAGGTTTAACCACCTAGGAGTGAGATCTTGGTTGCTAATATAATATTTGCATTTGCACACTTATATTGTTTACACACACTCATGGATTGCATGATCCCTCCCATGTATGATGTTTACAACATTAACATGTGGAAATTTAGGATGAGTATGTACCTCAAAACCCTAGGTTTGCATGTTTTCCTTGTCGCTACCAAGAAATCCTATCTTGGTAATAGAAAGCATATAGAGGCCAATGCACAAGCCCTAACGGCACTTAGAAGCATGTTTAACAAAGAATATATTTCTATAATTTCTCATTGTGATTCCGCCTTTGCAGTATGGAACACCTTGACCTCTCTAATGCTTCAAATGCCAAATATTATGGAGAAGGGATCTAGTGAGGATGAATCCGAACAACGTTGCTACATAGTCCAAGGGAATGACTCCCTTAAGGTAAATTCAAAAACTCAACTAGATGATTGTGCTAGTTCTTCTAGCAATGATTATGTTGATGCCAATGCTTTGAATGAAGAACTTTCCATTGTTTGTGAAAAATTGTTAGAAAAATATAAAGTTTTGAAAAAGAAAAGTTTGGACTTAACAAAGAAAATGAAAATTTGTCTTCTAGATTTGATTTGGTTTTACAAGAGAGGGATGAGATTCAAGTGAACGTGACTCACTTAAATCCCAACTTGACCTTGCCCTAAAAGAAAATAAAATTTTGAAAACCAAAAAGGATTGTGGAAATCTTTTGAAAAAAAATGAGACTTTATCTTCAAAACTTGATTTTGTTATAATAGAAAATGAATCTTTGAAAACAAAATTATTTCTATATCAAAAGAATTGTATTTGGTTTCTAAGAAAAATATTTCTTTGAAAAATGATATTGATACTCATGTTTGTCATGCTAGTGTAGCCTTCATCATCTAGCATACCTATTGCATGCTCCACTTCTTCTTCCATTATTGAAAATGATATAAATGTTTTAAAGAAGAGTGTTGATTGTTTGGGTTTCACTTTGAGCCAATGTGCTTTGAACCATACACGTTTGGAATCTATGTTTCGAAAGAAACATGTTCCTCCTATGCATGCACACAAACCACGTCATACACATGCTTCTCACGTACATACACACAACACTATGTATGCTCATGTGTACACATGTACACATTGTGGACGTAAGGGCCACCTTGTAAGATTTTGTTATGATAGGATACATAATGAAAATTTTGCAAATAGATTTGTTTGGGTTAGGAAATGAGCTTACCCCCATGGACCCAAAAGAGTATGGGTACCAAAACCCACTCCCATCTTATTTGATGTAGGTGTGGACTCTCACATGACGTGAGAGTTGTTCATGACGTGAGGTGGATGCGTTCCGAGCTTAATGGTGACTATTTTGGATGCATCACTTTCAAGGGGAGTTTGATGGGAGGACCACCTTGGTTTGGAGCCTAGAGATTTGCCCTTATAGTTTTGGTAGCGATCTCTAACTCTCATTTTACATGCTTTCATATTATTGATTTTTAGCATGGTTTGATGTTCATGATATTTATATTAAATGCCATGATATTTAGACCTATGACATACATGCATAGTATTTGAGATACACCCATGTTTATATGGACCTACATTTTCTGTTCTCATTATAGTTTAGCTATTGTGTATATCATAGCTCTAATAACATGTGCATTTACCTAATGATCATATTGATTTATGTTTTATTTTATGCTTCATGATTTGATTACATGTTTAAGATGTAGTTTTCATTAAAGCTTGTGTCAATACTTGTACAACTAGTGAGCCACAAATTAATTATTATATGTTTGTGCCTAAATGCTCGTTTGTACCCATTAGATGTACTAGTATAGCCTAGTTTTGATGACTCATACATTTTGATTTGTATTCCCTATTTTGTACGTGTTTTCATTAATATGTGTTTAACTTCATGTATATGTTAATTTTATTTAAAACTATTAGGTATACATGTATAACCTTGAGTCATTTGCCTTTCATGAAAAATCTCTTTATAGACTCAATTGTGTTTGGTTATGCATGTATGCCTTTAGTTTTGACAAAACATACATATGCCTTGAAGTTGGTATTGTTTTAATGAAAATTAAACTTTGATGATTTTCATGTTTATAAAAGAATGTCATATTGAGCTTTATTACCTATTCTCATGATTGTATGATTACATGATTCTTACACTCACATTATTTGACGTTTTCTCATGACTTTTTTTTCACGAGTATAATATGTGCTTTATAGAATTTGAGTGTTGATGGTCATGTGACTTATATGTTTTTCATGAAATATATTCTTATTTTATTCCTTATTTTGAAGGATTTTGTACTAGTTTTCAAGATTAACATAAAACTAGTTGCATACTTCTTCATTTTGGAAGAGTTTTCAATTATGCTAAAATTATTTTCAAGCTTATTTTTGAAAACCCCTTCCATCGAAGGGTGGTTGGATGGGCGACCATGCCTTATATGCTCATATAAAAGTCAATTTAAACATGTGCATGAACAGGGAGGTCTTTATGAGTTATACAGTTGATCCTCAATGTGTTTTCCATTGGTATCACAATTGATATTTATTTTGTATACTCATATTTGTTTCTATATATGTATGCTTCAACTTCAAATAGTATCAATTCGATTGGTATTTAATTTTTCATAAAATATATATGTTTTTGATTGGGCTTACTATATCTTTATATCTTTGAGCACACATTTTGCCATGCTAAGCTTGATTTAGTCCTTAATGACAATTTTTTTTCAAATTGGTATCTTGTATAAGCTTATGCATTATTTTCATGAGTATTTCATAAAGGAGGAGAAAATTCATATTTTACCTTTCAATCGATTTTGTTTACAATTGGTATCTTACTGCCACTATGTTGAAAAAGGATATTTGTTAATTGATATCGTAGTTTTCAGTTAGTTTCCTACGCTCCTGATGAAAAATATTTTCAATTGGTATATGTTTCATTTTTAATATTGGCATCAAGAATCTTAAATTAATATCATTCTCTATTTGGTAACTTTATTGCAAAATAATTTTAGTGTTCAACCAAAAAGGATTGGTTTATATTTTTCAATTAGTATCAATACTTACAATATATATTTATATCTTTCAATTGGGATCAAAATTTTTGTTGGTATCTCCAAAATGTTTTGTTTATTTTCAATTGGTTATCATAAATTGGTATCATGATGTTTCGATGTATACCTTCATACTGAATTGATATATTTTTCAATTGGTATCATAATGTTTTGATTTGTATTGCTTATATGCATGGGAAGCATAACATCTTCTCTATATATAGATTCATGTTGAGTGTATATCATATTGAAGTGATTGACCTTTCTTTGGTATGTAGTACACGTGTGTAGTAGGAGCTTCACATCTTCTTTTATACATTGCATATTTTGCTATATGTGGTTAGGGTTTAGTCATCTCTTTTCATATAAATGCATGTATGCAGAGGGAGTTAACTTCATGTCTCTCCTCTTCATGAATGTATATAGCATATACACCTTTATTGTTTTGATTTATGCAAAAAGGAAGAAAAATATTATTTCTGCCTTTATTGTTTGTACCCCTTTGTTGATGAATTGATAAAAAGGGGGAGAGATATTTTGGTGTTTGATATATGCATGTTTGTTTAAATATGCATGTTTGTTTAAATTTGTTATCTCTTATCATTGGTATCAAGAGCATCTTTTGTTGGTATCAAGAGCTTTTGTTGGTATCAAGAGCAACATTTTTTTAAGAACATTTTTATTTTAAAATTGGTATCAAGAGCATGTTTATTTCATTGGTATCAAATATCATGTTTATACACATTTATATTGAGCATTCATTACATATCTTTATGTTTATTGCTATGCATGAGTTAAGGGGGAGCTTCTATGAAGCTTAACTTTAATCCATGCATATATAACTCCATGACTTTGTCATCATAGAAAAGGGGGAGATTGTTGGCCTAGAGGCCCTTCATTTTAATTTTGATGATGATTAATTCATGTAGTTATAGTTTACTAATAATCTTGTAATATATAGTTTCAGATATTTGATCAAGATATTAGTAGGTAATTAGCTTCAACAAAGGTGTTTTGGAGTTATCTATCACATAGTGATTCAAGAGCTCGAGCGTCAAGATCGCATCTAGCACTCGGTTGAAGTCAAGCTCGGTGGATCATGTTTGGATCGAGTCGACTTGGAGACGGAGTTCTACAAGAAGACATCGGTTTGTTTAGTTTAAGATTTTATTTAGATCTTGTGTTAAAGATTAGATATTGTTGATATGCTCAAGTTCACAATACACACACATTTTAAGTTTCATGTTTTTTTTCAGTTTAACCGGTTTCGGTTTTTAATATATATGATTTTCATGAAAAGATAGAATCAAAACTAGTTTACAAGGTTCAATGTATATTAGATTTGATCTATATACATCTACGCTTCATCTACTTAGAAAAACTTATTTTGATAGTCTATTTTCATGAGTTTGGAGTTTTATATTTAAACAAAACTTATTTTTGATTTTCATGTCAAAAATATACATATAATATCTTTCATGCATATTAGATTCTATCCATATACAATATGCTTCAAAGTTGTTTCAATATCATGTTTTTGTATTTACATGTGTTTTAGAGAAAACGGTTTTCCATTTCAAAAATCTAAGTTTTAGAAAATATGGATTTTGGTTTAAGGCAAATTTTCAAGAACACAAAAATGGTTCAAATTGTTTATAATATGTGTTGAATTTTTGTCACACATATTTGTATTTTAAAGATCTAATAAGAACTGATTTTTGTAAAATTTATGTGATTTTAAAAGATTTAATGAAAGACAAAAACCTAAGGTTTCAATCCCTATAAAGTTTCACCTGGTCGTCTGCCGGTCGACCGGTCTGGTCGGCCGACGTGCATGCAGTCATGGCTGGTGGGCCAGTCGACCGGGCGGTCGACCGTCCAGAGAGCTCTACTATTTGGAAATGTCCCCGGTAGACCGGCATGTCGATCGGCAGAGAGTTGCTGCTCTCTGTATCCAGTCCCGGTCGACCGGAAGGAGAAAATTGCCCTTTCCTGCTGCCAACGGGCAGATTTCGTTTGGGGCTATAAATACCTCATTGAAAAACACCTAGAGGGGGGGGTGAATAGGTGTAATTGCTAATCTAACAATCTTTTTAAAATTATGATGAATGAGTGATGCAACGATCTCTCAAAACAAGACTAAGAGCCGAATACCCCTTGCGAGGTTCTGAACTCCTTCCTCCCAATTCCCCTTGAATGGGTTAGAGGTGCGCAATGCAACCTTGTTGTATGAGAATATGATCGATCAAGGCAAAGTATGATGGATGAGAAAAGAGATGCACACAATATAACACAAGTATCACAAGCTTGAAATAAAAGCACAAAGAAAGAAACAAGATCACAAGCAAGTAATTGTGAGCAATAAAGTGTTAGAGGAATTAAAAACAAGAATTGACACAAAGGCAATCGCAAACACAAATATTTGTTTCGAGGTTCGAGCCACCACTCTACTCCCCGCCTTCACCTCCGTGAAGGGTTTCCACTATCCACCGAGGACGTTTACAATGGCCTACCGAAGACCCGAGCACCGAGCTCCACACCTTACAAGACCTCTACCGAAGAGGTGTCTCCACAAGATGAAGAAGATTACAAGTCACCAAAGTGATCACAACTTGATCACTTAAACTCTTTTACAATGTCTCACTCTTTTACAATTTCCTTATAGAATGAGTAAAGGAATTTTAGCTCTATGAAGTGTAGTGAGAAAACCTCAGTTGTAGAGTGATATTAGCAATCAAACACAACAGAAAAACTAGCTTAAAAAGATTGGAAATGGAAGCTTTAAACAATTTTCTTCTCTTTTGGAAAACTATGAAAACTTGAGGATTTTTCTAAGTGATATGCAAGAGAGACTTCTCCTCTATTTATAGGGTAAGAATTAGGTTAAAAACAATTTCTTTTGGTCTTATTTTCTCTGAAAAAGAACTAGAAAACCCTAAAAAAGTCTGCCAAAAAACAGATCAAAAACAGAATTCAGAATAGCACAAAAGAGGAAAGAGCCGTTGGGCTGCTGCAGACCTGGCGGTCGACCGGTCCGGTCGACCGCCAGCTCAGCGGTCAAAGAGCCGTTGGCTCGGGTCGACCGGTCCGGTCGACCGTCCCAGAAGAGAAAACACAGTTTTCTTCTTGCGGTCGACCGGAGCGGTCGACCCAGAAAACCAGAGAGCAAGTTCAATCGGTCGGTCGACCCGGGCGGTCGACCGACAGACGTGCACAAACGTGCACGCCCTGGTACTGGCGCCGGTCGACCGGGCCGGTCGGCCGGTCAGCCTGAAATAGGAAAAACAGTGTATTTTCTGACTGGAAAACTTTTGCAAAATAATTTTGGGTTTGAACAAACTTAAGTAACATGCTAGTAGGAGTATATGAACATGATCTAAACATGATATTAATTTTGTAAAACTTAGGGTCATGTAAATATCTACTAAGGCATGAAACATGAAAACTTAAATACGAGACTCATATTTTAACAAAACCAAATTTTGTGTGTGTGTATCCTAGAGCCAATATCCAACACTCAAACTTTAACATACTAATTCTTACATTGATCTTAAAGACTTCAAGTGCTTCAAGGAGGGCTTTTCACCATATGATCTTCAACGCTTGATTCTTGAGCCCAATTTGAGTTGACTTGAGTCCAAAACACTTGTTTGTAGAAAATGAATCTTCTAGATGAGTTAGATCCCTGAAACACACTTAACCAACAAACCATATTAGTACAAATAACTTAATATGTTTTGTAATCATCAAAACACACTAAACACGGGTGATTGTAACCTTGGGCCAACAATCTCCCCCTTTTTGATGATGACAAAACATATAAGTCATTTAAACAAAAATGGAAGAAGAGACAAAAATGGAAGAAGAGTTTGGAAAACTCCCCCTCAAATATGCTATGTATAAGAATGACTATTGGAAACACAATACATAAAGCATTTAAAACACAATAGTATCAAACTTAAACTTATTTGGAAAACGCAAATTGTATCAAACTTAAACTTATTCAAACTTAAACTTATTCTCCCCCTTTTTGTCATACATCAAAAAGGGTTAAGACAAGGTAATTGAAAATTCCATATTTAAGAATCCATAATGCAAACATTCAACTCACCACAAATAAATGAAAATCTAGCATAGTCTAATGGTTTAGTAAAGATATCGGCAAGTTGAAAATCGGTAGAAACATATTCAATAACAATATCACCTTTCTCATAATGGTCTCTAAGGAAGTGATACCTAATGTCAATGTGTTTGGTTTTACTATGTTGATTTGCATTATTTGTCATGTGAATAGTACTAGTATTATCACAAAATATTTTAACATGATCAAAGTGTAAATCATAGTCGAGGAGAGTATGTTTCATCCAAAGAACTTGTGCACAACAAGCTCCGGCTGCAACATACTCCGCCTCGGCGGTTGACAGGGCTACCGAATTTTGCTTTTTGGAAGACCAAGATACAAGACAATTACCTAGGAATTGACATGTTCCACTTGTGCTCTTCCTATCTACCCTACAACCCGCATAGTCGGCATCCGAAAAACTAGTCATAGAAAATTGGCCGGTTTTCGGATACCACAAACCCATTTCAATGGTGCCCTTTAGATATCTAATTATGCGTTTAACCGCAATTATGTGAGACTCTTTAGGACAAGATTGAAAACGTGCACAAAGACAAACGGAAAACATGATATCCGGCCTACTAGCCGTCAAATAAAGCAAGCTACCTATCATGCTACGATATAATTTAATGTCTACACTTTTACCTTGTTCATCCTTGTCAAGCTTAGTAGTGGTTGCCATGGGAGTTTTGCTTACTTTAGATCCTTCAAGCCCGAACCTTTTGATTAATTCCTTTGTGTACTTGGCTTGATTGATGAAGATCCCATCCTTCCTTTGCTTGATTTGGAGTCCAAGGAAATAGTTGAGCTCCCCCATCATAGACATTTCGAATTCATCCTTCATGCATGACTCAAAAGCTTTGCAAAGAGATTCATTAGTAGAACCAAAAATAATATCATCCACATAAATTTGCACAATAAGAATGTCTTTTTCTACATGTTTAGTAAACAATGTTGTGTCAATTTTACCTTTCTTAAAACCATTGGAAATCAAAAATGAAGAAAGTCTTTCATACCAAGCCCTAGGGGCTTGTTTTAAACCATAAAGAGCTTTATCTAATTTAAAAACAAAATCCGGATGTGTAGGATCAACAAACCCGGGGGGTTGTTCAACATACACCTCCTCATCAATAAAACCATTTAGAAAAGCACTTTTAACATCCATTTGAAATAGTTTAAAATCTTTATATGAGGCAAATGCTAGTGTCATCCGTATGGCTTCAAGCCGTGCTACGGGTACAAAGGTTTCTTCAAAATCAATTCCTTCGATTTGAGTGTAACCTTGGGCAACTAACCTAGCCTTGTTTCTAACTACATTACCCGATTCATCCAACTTGTTCTTAAAGATCCACTTAGTACCAATTGTTGGTCTATCGTGGGCCTAGGAACAAGGTGCCAAACTTGGTTGCGCTCAAATTGATTGAGCTCCTCTTGCATGGCTAGCAACCAATATGAATCGGCCTCGGCTTCGAGGACATTTTTGGGTTCAACATGAGAAATGAAAGCATAGTGACAACAATAGTCATGAAGTCTAGAGCGAGTGGTTACCCCTTTTGATACTTCACCTATGACGAGGTCCTTGGGATGATGTGGATTGTATCTCCAATCCTTTGGAAGTTGTTGAGTGGGCTCATCTCCATTTGTTTGATCTTCATTTCCTTGAGCCTCTTCTACTTTAGCTTCACTTCCGTCATCATCCTTTGGCTTGTCTCCCATAGTAGGTGTATCTTCCAAGGTCACTTTCTCCAAGCCTTCATCCAATGCATCTATTTCTACAACATTCTTAACAAACAAGTTAGATTCCTCAAACTTCACATGTATAGATTCCTCAATAGTCAAAGATGATCTATTGAAGACTCTATAAGCCTTGCTAGTACTAGAGTATCCAACAAAAATAGCCTCATAAGCTTTAGGATCAAATTTACCTAAATTATCTTTTGTATTTAAGACAAAACATTTGCATCCAAAAACTTTAAAATACGAAACATTTGGTTTTCTAGAAAAGTACATTTCAAAAGAAGTTTTTGTAGTATTTTTACACAAGAAAACACGATTAGTTATATAGCATGATGTATTAACGGCCTCGGCCCACAAATAATGTGGTAGACCGTATTCACTAAGCATTGTCCGATCCATCTCTTGTAATGTTCTATTTTTCCGTTCAACTACTCCATTTTGTTGTGGAGTTCTAGGACAAGATAGTTCATGCTTTATTCCATGTTCATCACAAAAAGTGGTAAAGGGTTGGTTAATGAATTCACCTCCTCTATCACTTCTTATTCTTAAAATCGAAACATCTTTTTCTTTTTCAACTCTTTTCTTAAATGTTTGGAAATATGAAAATGCTTGATTTTTATATTCAAGAAAGAAAACCCAAGTAAACCTTGAAAAGTCATCAACCAAGACAAATGCAAATCTACTCCCACTTAGACTTTTGGTTTGTGTAGGGCCAAATAGATCCATATGGATTAACTCCATAGGACGTGATGTCATGATATCCTTTATTGACTTGAAAGAAGACTTAGTTTGTTTCCCAAATTGACATGCGTCACAAACTCGGTCCTTTTCAAAACTCAAACAAGGAATACCTTTCACCATTTCCTTTGTGTTTAACCTAGAAATATGGTCAAAAGAAATATGGCCTAATCTCCTATGCCACAACCAAGAGTCATCATTGAGGGCTTTCAAACAAGTAATATTACAAGACATATTTAACATATCAATCATATAAACATTACTTTCACGAAAACCGGAAAATACACAAACATTAGAAGTTCTATCAATTACTTTACAAGCTACATTATCAAAAACAACATCAAAACCTTTATCACAAAGTTGACTAACACTCAAGAGGTTATGCTTGAGGCCATCAACTAAAACTACATTTTCAATTAAAGGGGATGTGCCGAGTTTTACATTACCAATACCGATGATTTTACCCTTGGCATCATCTCTGAAGGTGACGGTGCCACCTTCATGATATCTTGATAGGGTTGCAAAGTTGTTGATGTCCCAAGTCATGTGCCTTGAGCAACCACTATCAAGATACCACAATCCTCTACGTCGTTAGGTTTTGGAAGGTACCTACATCATTTAACAAATTTGTTGACTTTGGTACCCAAACTTTCTTGGGTCCTTGAAAGTTAGTGCCTCGAACCTAAACATTATGACGTGATGCATTTAGTCTATCATAGCAAAAATTGGCTAAGTGCCCTTTCCGCCCACAATGTGAACATGAGAACACTCTTCCATACATGAATGCATGATGTGCATGTGAAGTGTGAGCATGCTTTGGGGGTTTGCCACAATGTAAAGGTTGTGTGGTATGAATATGAGCATGAGCATGGTAAACATTTTTCTTAGGGGCTTGTTTCTTAGGAAACATAGCCTCTATCTTCTTCTTGTCAAATTCACAATTTTTCAAAACAATTCCTAATAAGTCTATTCTTTCTTTAAGCATAGTAATCTCATTAGAATCAACTAGTGGGGTCTTGCCTTTACAAGAAATCTTATACTTGTCAAAATCATTTCTAGTAATGGCCAACGTAGAAAGAAAATCATTCTTTTCATTGGAAAGATTAAATACTTGAAGATTAAGAGATTCATTTTCCTTTTTCATTTTTAAATATTTTTTCTTTAAGATGTCATAGTTATGAGACAATTCTACAAATGCTTCTCCTAGTTCATCCATGGAGAGTTCATCATCAAAAGGAGTGGAAGGGGTTACCTTGCTTGTGCTTTCATTAGCCATGAAGCACATGTTGGCGGTGTCGATCTCTTCTTCGGATTCGCTCTCGGAATCCCATGTTGCCTTCATAGCTTTCTTCTTTAAGGGCTTCTTGGATGTGGAGGGCTTCGCTTTATCCGGACACTCCGCTACAATGTGTCCCGGTCTTTGGCAATTGAAGCAAACAATCTTTCTTTCTTCTTTGCCTCCTTGCCATCTCCTTCTTCCTTGGATTTTGCCTTGTTGTACATCCTCCAGACGTTCTTCACAAGAAGTGAGAGTTCTTCGTCATCTTCTTCGTCATCCTCTTCGTCGGAGTGTGTGGATTGGCTTTTGAAGGCTATAGTCTTTTTCTTGGAAGGAGCCATATCTTCCCTTGCCTTCCTCTCCATCTCATGGGTTTTGAGGTTCCCAATGAGACCTATGAGCTCCATCTCCTCTTTGTCATTGAGTTCCTTCAAGGTGGTTGCCTTTACTTCCCATGAAGGAGGAAGAGCCCGGATGATCTTTCTCACCTTTTGATCATTATCAATCCCATCACCTAGAGAAGAAAGTCCATTAGTGATCTTTGTAAATTTAGTAACCATATCATCTATGGTTTCATGTTCTTGCATGCTAAAGTTCTCATATTGGGACCGAAGAAGGTCTATCTTAGCCCTCTTCACTTGTGAAGTCCCTTCTTGTGTGACTAGTAAATGTGTCCAAATTTCATATGCGGATTTGTAATGAATAACTCTAGCTATATCATCATTATTTAGGGCTTGAAGTAGTGCATAGTGAGCCCTAGCATTGGCATCAAATTCTTTGGTCTCAATTTCAGACCAAGTAGATTCATCACCGGGGGGTGCACTAAAAGGTTTGGTAACGGCCTTTGCAACTCGACTACCTAGAGATTGCAAGAAAACGGTCATCTTAACCTTCCATATGGGAAAGTTAAGTCCATCAAACTTAGGAGGGGTTTTAATTCCATCGGCCATTTTTACTAGGTGTGAGTGAATGGTGAATGTATGAAAATGATTAGCAAACTTAGGATCTCTCTAAGGTTGTTAAGCCAAATCCTAGAGTCCAAGCTCTGATACCAATAGAAAAACACCTAGAGGGGGGGTGAATAGGTGTAATTGCTAATCTAACAATCTTTTTAAAATTATGATGAATGAGTGATGCAACGATCTCTCAAAACAAGACTAAGAGCCGAATACCCCTTGCGAGGTTCTGAACTCCTTCCTCCCAATTCCCCTTGAATGGGTTAGAGGTGCGCAATGCAACCTTGTTGTATGAGAATATGATCGATCAAGGCAAAGTATGATGGATGAGAAAAGAGATGCACACAATATAACACAAGTGTCACAAGCTTGAAATAAAAGCACAAAGAAAGAAACAAGATCACAAGCAAGTAATTGTGAGAAATAAAGTGTTAGAGGAATTAAAAACAAGAATTGACACAAAGGCAATCACAAACACAAATATTTGTTTCGAGGTTCGAGCCACCGCTCTACTCCCCGCCTTCACCTCCGTGAAGGGTTTCCACTATCCACCGAGGACGTTTACAATGGCCTACCGAAGACCCGAGCACCGAGCTCCACACCTTACAAGACCTCTACCGAAGAGGTGTCTCCACAAGATGAAGAAGATTACAAGTCACCAAAGTGATCACAACTTGATCACTTAAACTCTTTTACAATGTCTCACTCTTTTACAATTTCCTTATAGAATGAGTAAAGGAATTTGGCTCTATGAAGTGTAGTGAGAAAACCTCAGTTGTAGAGTGATATTAGCAATCAAACACAACTGAAAAACTAGCTTAAAAAGATTGGAAATGGAAGCTTTAAACAATTTTTCTTCTCTTTTGGAAAACTATGAAAACTTGAGGATTTTTCTAAGTGATATGCAAGAGAGACTTCTCCTCTATTTATAGGGTAAGAATTAGGTTAAAAACAATTTCTTTTGGTCTTATTTTCTCTGAAAAAGAACTAGAAAACCCTGAAAAAGTCTGCCAAAAAACAGATCAAAAAACAGAATTCAGAATAGCACAAAAGAGGAAAGAGCCGTTGGGCTGCAGCAGGCCTGGCGGTCGACCGGTCCGGTCGACCGCCAGCTCAGCGGTCAAAGAGCCGTTGGCTCGGGTCGACCGGTCCGGTCGACCGTCCCAGAAGAGAAAACACAGTTTTCTTCTTGCGGTCGACCGGAGCGGTCGACCCAGAAAACCAGAGAGCAAGTTCAATCGGTCGGTCGACCCGGGCGGTCGACCGACAGACGTGCACAAACGTACACGCCCTGGTACTGGCGCCGGTCGACCGGGCCGGTCGGCCGGTCAGCCTGAAATAGGAAAAACAGTGTATTTGCTGACTGGAAAACTTTTGCAAAATAATTTTGGGTTTGAACAAACTTAAGTAACATGCTAGTAGGAGTATATGAACATGATCTAAACATGATATTAATTTTGTAAAACTTAGGGTCATGTAAATATCTACTAAGGCATGAAACATGAAAACTTAAATACGAGACTCATATTTTAACAAAACCAAATTTTGTGTGTGTGTATCCTAGAGCCAATATCCAACACTCAAACTTTAACATACTAATTCTTACATTGATCTTAAAGACTTCAAGTGCTTCAAGGAGGGCTTTTCACCATATGATCTTCAACGCTTGATTCTTGAGCCCAATTTGAGTTGACTTGAGTCCAAAACACTTGTTTGTAGAAAATGAATCTTCTAGATGAGTTAGATCCCTGAAACACACTTAACCAACAAACCATATTAGTACAAATAACTTAATATGTTTTGTAATCATCAAAACACACTAAACACGGGTGATTGTAACCTTGGGCCAACATTCATTTCTTAAGCTGTTTGAAATAAGTTTTTAGACAGCAAAATTTTCAATCTTTACAATTATTTTACAACAAGTTTTTAAAAGAGTTTTGGGCTTAAAGATTTGATCTTTATTTTGTTTTAAAGGGTTGGAAATATCAAAAAAAAGAAATGTCTTTGGAAATTGATTTGATCTTCATTTACATTTCTTTCTAGAGTTTTTCCCTAGAGTTTTTCTTTGTGATTTTGATTTCCATACTCTTTATTTTCTCACACTTGAGCTTATCATATCTAACCTTTCTATAGGATATTGTTTTTGTAGGAAAATTGGTTGTGGTTGAGAGAGATCACCAAGTATTGTAACCCTCCTTACTTTGTGACATCCCTCTAGTGAGAGGTGATTGTGTTAATATCCCTCTAGTGAGAGGTGATTGTGGAGGTTGTGTTGGAATCCCTCAAGTGTGAGGTGATTGTTGTTAGTGTTAGCTTTGAGCCTAACGCCTCTAGTGAGTGGTCGATTGTTGTTTGGCTAAGTGCCTATCCCTCTAAGTGTAGAGGTGATTTGTGTTGTGCCTTGCCTCTAGTAAGAGGTTGTATTTGGTGAGAGAGAAGTTGTGTACTCCCTAATTGTATTTGCCTAAATTCTCAGTGGAGGTTCCCTGTGTGAGATGTCCTGTGTGGATGAGTTAAGTGAAGGCGGGGATGTAGAGTTGTGTGCTCAAACCTCAAAACATATCTTTGTGCATGTGTTTGGTCCACTTTCTCTAACTCTCTCTCTCTCTCTGTCTCTCTCTCTCTTATATTGTGCCTTGCATTGATTCATATTATTCATTCATATTTATATGTTTGGTATTAATTGTGCGGGTACCTTACTTTTGTTGAACTAGGAGAGCTTCATATAGCACCTCAACTGTTATTTAAAGGAATTTAGAGGAGATAGTCCAAAGCCCTTCACCGGGAATTCGGCTACACTCTTTGGCTACACTAAGTGTGTTGCAATTAGTTTTTAATTCCGCATCATTTGTCATTAGCCAAAATTTGATTGCTAAAATGAAAGAACAATCAAAGAGTTTAAGAATTTACCGTGTAGCTTGTGGCTAACGGTTCGTGTCCACGAGGAGGAATGCGATGGAAGCTTTCGGTGAATCGTTTAAAAACAAAGAATTGTGTTCATTTTTTAATGGAAAAGAGAATGGAAAGAAAGAGATGATTAAATGAGAAATTACAACTTTAGAAAAGGCTTTGGAGAAAGTGATTTAAAAGGTTCAAAGAATATTTTGTTGATTATAATAAGGAAGAAAATCTGGGCTCACTATCTCACTACTCAATTGTTCATTCTTCTATTAAAATCATATGTGCCTCAAATTGATCATAGGCAAAACTTAAAGTTGATTTTTAGAAAGTTTGAAGTAAAGCACATAAGATGATTGGGAGAGTTCACTCTTTTCTTTGAAAAATCATTTAGAATCGAATATTAAATCATCAAGCGCGAAGAAGCAAGAACGAAGTAAAAACAGTTTAAGAAATGTTCATGAAAGAAGTGAGAGTTCAACAATCCAAACCCATCCTCATGTGCCTTCAAGAACACTTTAAAAAATAAAGGCTTTAAGTAAGGCATGCAGATGATTCATTGGGTCTTTTTCTTTAAAAAACAGAAGAGAAGAAGAACAAGAGTGAGTTACAATAGTGAGCCCAAAAAAACATTTTAGTTACTCATGGAAAACGAAGAAGAAAGCAAATAAATAATGCAAGCCATACCGTACTACAAGTGGAAGAAAAAGCGGCTCGACTCTTGTATTGATGTCACTTCAATCTTCAAGTACAAGCACTCAATTCCTCTCTCACAAGTTTTGATACTAGACTACAAATTAAAAAATAAGAATACAACTTTTGTGCTAGCTAACAAAGAACCTAAATCCTTAGAAAATAAACACAAATTCTAATCCTAGTTTTCGCTCCTTTTTCCTCTATTGAAACTAGCATTTATAGGGAAAAACCAGAGGGGGGAGATCCCGGGAAGATTGGGGGAGCAAACGATCCCCCAACTAACATTACTTGGCCGCGTTTTCGCGGCCCTGGTGTGGCCTGGTGGGCACACCCAATTAGTGGGGGCTCCTGGTTTGGTGAATTCCCTGTATATTCTTCTGGTTTTCTTGTTTCTGGTCCAAATGTTGACAAAACAGCCTTTGATTGTGTGGCTTCAACCGCTTGATTCAGGGAGGATTCTTCTCAACCTCTTGATATGCCAAGATTTTGTCCTGATTTCTTCATTTCAAATTTATTCTGAATTAAATCAGAATTTAGTGGGCTTTTGGGCTTGTTTCTCTTTTCTTTCTCATTATTTTGATGGCTCCATGAGAAATTGGGGTGATTTCTCCAGCCATGATTGTATGTTGGAGCCTAAGGATCATTGTTCGGCCTTGAGAAGGCTGCATTCATCGGCTCAGAAAAATATTAGTGAGCTTGAAATACAGGACACTCCTCAAACACATGATTCATGGCCTGACAGTAAGTACGACCCGGAGTTAGAAATTGGTTTGGGCTGACTTGATTGACTGGACTTGGTCCCTTAGTTTCTAGAGCTTTCAGTCTTCTCGCTAGGTTAGCTAACTTAGCCTCGTTAGCTATGGATGATTCAATCGAATGGAGACCTCCTTTTGAAGAGATAGAGTTTGGATTTCTAGAGCTTTCACTAGTAGGTTCACATTGGATGGTCTTTTCAGCTAGATTCTCATATAAATCCCATCCTTCATGCTCATCCTTCTGCAAGAATCCCCCTTGATACATGCTTTCTAAGAGGGTCTTGGTCGAGTAGTCTAAACCGTCATAAAGAATTTGGCATTGTTTCCATTTCTCTATTCCATGATAAGGACATTGGACAAGGAGGTCTTTGAAGCGTTCAAAGTACCTTCAAAACGGTTCACTAGGTTCTTGCTTGAACTGCATGATGTTCTTCCGAACGAGAGCGGTCTTGTGGATTGGATAGAATTTCTTCAAGAAAACCTTGATGAAACCATCCCAAGATGTGATAGAGCTGGCCGCTAAGCTGCAGAGCCATTTCTTGGCTAGGTCCTTAAGAGCAAATGGGATAAATCTTAACCTAATAGCATCATCTGCAAGGTGTGGGATTTTCATCATTAAGCATACTTCCTCAAATTCTCTTATGAAGAAATAAACATCTTCGGACTCTAAGCCATGGAACTTAGGAAGTGTATTGATAAACTTTGGTTTAAGCTCAAAGTTATGTTCACCAACCGACGGAAGTTGGATGCAGGATGAAAGTGATGTTCTAATGGGATAAAACCTATCCAACAAAGATGTCGGTCGATCCATAACCGAATGTGGTCTTGTTTCGAACTTGGGTGGTGATGTTTTACTAGTTAACCTAGATGAATTAGGGTCTCTTGACCACACTTGCATACACAAACACAATCACAAACAAGTTCACCAATAGTCAAGAAAAGAAAACAACCAAGCCTAGTCTAAGGTAACCTTGACCTAGACAACTCCTAACTGGTTGATGATCCACAGGAGGTATAGTGTAGACTTTGACCACAAGCTAATCAGCAAGGTCAGGGCAAAATTGGTGGGAGGTTATCCGTCAAAGACGTTCCTTAATTAAGTAACCACTAATCTTCGGGCTTTCGAACCTTAATCCCTTTCCTAGACACTGATTCGGCAGGAGTCAAATTCCAACACTTTTCCCCCTTAGGATAATCTCCTAATGAGTTCGAGATGTCCCTAAGGCCAACGTCTATCAGATTTTACTTAAGCTTAGGTTGTGCGTGCTTGGAGATGGTTTGTGGGCTAAGGAAGGGTAATGACTTTCCCACCTTATCTTGACTTGGATTTTGCCCTTAGAATTGATTTGTGCAAAGTGTGCAAGATATAGAAAAGTAGCATTCAAAAGCAAATATCACCCAAGAATATTTCCTAAACTATATGTTATGCATACGTACCTTGTCTCCAGCTCTCTTCAACAGTAATTGTAAAGTAAACCTAATTAGACAAATGCCTAGAATGCAAATCTAAACATTTTTTTAAGCAATTAACAATCACTCAAATTACTGTTGGATTAAAACAGGGATGGTGGACAACAGAAATAGCAAAAATATAGCATACAAAAACTTAAATTTTTGCGAGCAATATGTCCTGCAAAAAAAAGTTTTTAGTAGTCCAATGAATTTTTCAATTTTTGCAACGCAATATCTTGAAATTCTGTTTCCTACTTTCGAGAGTAGGGGCATAGAATTTGCAAGTCTTCTCTTGCAAAGCTTGAAGGCTAGATCTAAATCTTCAAGTCCCTGAAACACACACAAAACTTGTTAAAAAACAAATACACCGTTCCCTCCCCGGCAACGGCGTTAAAATTTGATTGCTAAAATGAAATAACAATCAAAGAGTTTAAGAATTTACCGTGTAGTTTGTGGCTAACGGGTTGTGTCCACGAGGAGGAATGCGATGGAAGCTTTTCGGTGAATCGTTTAAAAACAGAGAATTGTGTTCGTTTTTTAATGGAAAAGAGAATGGAAAGAAAGAGATGATTAAATGAGAAATTGTAACTTTCGAAAAGGCTTTGGAGAAGGTGATTTGAAAAGTTCGAAGATTGTTGTGTTGATTATAATAAGGAAGAAAATCTGGGCCCACTATCTCACTACTCAATTGTTCATTCTTCTATTAAAATCTTAAGTACCTCAAATTGATCATAGGCAAAACTTAAAGTTAATTTTTAGAAATTTTGAAGTAAAGCACATAAGATGGTTGGGAGAGTTCACTCTTTTCTTTGAAAAATCGTTTAGAATCGAATATTAAATCATCAAGCGCGAAGAAGTAAGAATGAAGTAAAAACAGTTCAAGAACGTTCATGAAGGAAGTGAGAGTTCAACAATCCAAACCCATCCTCATATGCCTTCAAGAACACTTTCAAAAGAAAGGCTTTAAGTAAGGCATGCAGATGATTCATTGGGTCTTTTTCTTTAAAAACAGAAGAGAAGAAGAACAAGAGAGAGTTACAATAGTGAGCCCAAAAAAAACGTTTTAGTTACTCATGGAAAACAAAGAAGAAAGCAAATAAATAATGCAAGCCATACTGTACTACAAGTGGAAGAAAAAGCGGCTCGACTCTTGTATTGATGTCACTTCAATCTTTAAGTACAAGCACTCAATTCCTCTCTCTCACAAGCTTTGATACTAGACTACAAATTAAAAAACAAGAATATAACTTTTGTGCTAGCTAACAAAGAACCTAAATCCTTAGAAAATAAACGCAAATTCTAATCCTAGTCTTCGCTCCTTTTTCCTCTATTGAAACTAGCATTTATAAGGAAAAACCAGAGGGGGAGATCCCGGGAAAATTGGGGAAGTAAACGCTCCCCCAACTAACATTACTTGGCCGCGAAAACGCGGCTAGGGCCGCATTTTCGCGGCCCTGGTGTGGCCTGGTGGCCACACCAAATTAGTGGGGGCTCCTTGTTTGGTGAATTCCCGGTATATTCTTCTGGTTTTCTTGTTTCTGCTCCAAACGTTGACGAAACAGCCTTTGATTGAGTGGCTTCAACCGCTTGATTCAGGGAGGATTCTTCTTAACCTCTTGATAGCCAAGATTTTGCCCTGATTCCTTATTTCAAATTTATTCTAAATTAAATCAGAATTTGATGGGCTTTTGGGCTTGTTTCTCTTTTCTTTCTTTTAGCACTTGGGCCTACATTTAACAAAGAAAAAAGAAGACTTATTAATAGGATTTATTAGCTAAAAAGTATGGTAAGGTGACAATGTAAATGCAATATATGTGACTAATCATTAGCCATACACTTATTCACTCCCCCTCTAGGTGTACTTTTATATACTGCGTATGATGTTTTTACTGCGTTGCTGACCCTTTGTGGTCGTTTAGCCTCCGGGCTCTCCACTTAGCCTCTAGGCTTCACCACTCCATGGTAGTCTAGTTATTATCATGTATATGTGTATGCATGTGTGGTACTAAGATCGCAGGTACCCTTGTATAGACTCTGGGTTTCTGCCCACTGTGGGTATGGCGACCCAATAGGTGTTAGGCCTTGTATCCTTGTGGGTTTCCTGGTAGCTACCGAGAGTGCGCTTAGACCCTGCGCGTACTTTAGCCCTCGAGCTCTCGCCCGCTTCCTCGAAAGAGGAGTACGCTTAGACCGTTAAGTCTCTTTTTCTCCGCCTAGTAGACATGCTTAGCACTCAGTGCTTTATCATTATATTCACCTAGGTGAAACTCTGTAAGATTTTAGACTCGCCTTTTAAGCCGAGTTATTTCAGCAGCTCCGTCAAGCGCTTTAGTGATTAAATACTGTTTGCTGCCTGTGCCTCCAGCTTTCTTAGCTCTACTTGGATGTTCGCATGCTTGCTAATTGCATGTTTGACAGTTTAGCTGTTCTTCTACTAATGGTTTGAAGAGTTTGAAATCATATTTATACTGTTTTCCTAAGATTGGATGGTTTTTCAATATTCATACTGATATCTTGTATCGGTACTATTTTTTTGTGTTTCTTAACATGCTTTCACTTGATGTGCTAACATTTAACATGCTGTCTCTTGTCACCTACCTGATATCACCTAACCCCTGTTAGCTATCACCTAACATCGGACATGACATACATGATTCTTATAATTATCATGATATGAGAATGATGACCTGACATTTTGATATATCCTAATATTTTCCAAGACAAACCGTACCCCTGATACACTTGACTTGTTCCTACTCATTCCCATAATCTGATAATTATCTAATAAACTATAAAAAGGGACAACTTACATCAGGTCAGGGAAAACTTACATATATCAATATATGTTAGTGTTTGTGGTGGTATTAGGTATGTTGTTCAACTAAAACTTTCGGTCTGACCTGAGGGCCCAGGTAATCGAACGGAGCGCCGGCTCCCTCCTTCTTGGTACCATCCTGAAAAGGGCCTTCTATAAGACCCTCATATATGCCTTGCAGCCAGTTTTGTACACCAGCAACAGAATACCTTGGATCATGGTCCCAGGTATGCACGGGACCCACCGTAAATATTGTTTATTGATACCCCCTTAGGTTTCTAATTACAATCTTGCTTTACTCTGATGTGGATATATGGGGGCTGGGATGCTAGTCTACATACCTAGACATATGAGTAGGACAAGTAATAATAATAAAAGATGCCAATTAATGATTCATTATGTGTTTTGCAATTCGGGTCATATGGACTTAGTTTACGAGGACGTGAAATATATGGTATATAGATGATGGTTTCCTTATTTGGATTATTTCTTCAATGTACTTATCTCATGGATTTGTAAACTGGGTTGTAACACTGGTTTTTGCCAAATTTGCTTTCATCAGATTTTATTTTGGATTTCAGATTTTATTATTATTATATTATTATATATGTATACATCCTGGTTTACCACTTGTGTTCCATTACACTGGTCTCCTGTTTTTTATCATGTTATACCATGCATGTCCTCTGCTTGATATCACTTACAACTTCTCTGCCTGCTCCTGTATCCCTGTGCTCATGACACGATTTTCAATACATGCTCTTTTGATTTAGATTTATCGATACACGTGTGCTTGAACCTGCACGCCACTTGGCATTCACCACACCACTCATTGGGGAGTTTCTGACTCTCCTGGATCCTCATTTCCAGATTTCAGAGCTTGGAGCTTGTGGATCTCCTAGTTGCTGATTAGAGATGCGAGCTGAAGCATAGATCATTGGTAGACTGTCTGAGGCCCTATCCTTTCAGGCCTCCTGCTCGGCTCTCGAGTTTCCCTTTCGTGACTCATGAGCGCCTTTTGTACTATACATACTTGTATATCTCTTTGTATTCTCACAATTGTGCCTATTAATTATGTAATATTCTTATAATATTGTATCACATCTTGTGATAACAATATAATTGTACTCATATACTGTAATGCATAATGCACCACATATTTTCGAACTCTGATTCTTGCCTATACTGATGCTTAGCGTATATATATGAGGGTATTTTGACCTACATATATACGTTGCAGTAACATCTCCATATCCGCAGGATCGAGGAGGGTGCTATCGAGCCTAGGCTCTCACATCCTCAGTTCAATCAGTCAGCAAATTAATGGTAAGGAAATTTGCAACTGAAATGCAAGAGTCATGGTTATACATCCAAATACAAGTACAGAATTATCTAGTTTCTCTTGATAATCCTTTTCTTGAATTATGAAGTTCTCCCATCCTTTCATACTTCAGTTTCTCATTATTCTTAGACTAACTCGAACATTAAAAGATAGGAAAATCATAATAGTTCTGGTTCTTCTTAGGGTAGCCCTAGTGGAGAAATTATTGATTTGAGGCAATTTCTGTAGAGTATGATGGAAAACTAGCAGGAATAGATGGAGATCTTCAAACAAAGATTATTGACGGTACTCCGCGAGCAGAGGTTATGGAATATCTCTGAAATTAGAAAACTATAGCCAATTGTTTTTTCTGGTACCGAGAAGCCGTTGGATGCAGAACAATGGTCGAGGAAGTAGTAAACTTTATAAGGGCAGTCTGAATCCCAGATGAGGACCAGGTTGAAGTGGGTGAGATACACCTAAAGATGTAGCAAGGACCTAGTGGTTGGTAGAGGAAGCGAAACTAGAAAAGCCCATCACTTGGGACCAGTTCTCGAAGAGTTTCTATGAGAGATTATTTCCAGATTGCATAAAGAGAGATGAAAGAATAATTTATCAGATTGCAGTAAGAGGATTGAATTGTAGATAAGTATGCTGCAAAGTTCCTAAGACATAGTCGGTTTGCACTATACATGGTGGCTGACGAGGAGAACCGAGCAAGTAGCTTGCAGCAAGGCCTGAAGATGACGATTGAAATGTTCTTTATACCCTTGCAGCCTAAGACTTATTCTCGAATTTTCACCATCACTCAAGAGGTAGAACGGGAACTGGAGAAGAAAAATTGGGGTAAACTGCAGATGAAGTCGACAAAGAGACTCTCTCAGTTGATGGAAGGTGAAGACTCGACAGGCCCCTGGATACCCCATAGCTAAGTAATCATTCCAACCTCGCCCTCAACATATGATATTTGGGTATTCTTTGAAGCCCGACGCTTAAAACACAACTGCTAAAAAGCTTATGAATTATGTTTTGTGTGCAGACTCGGAGATTATTTGAAGAGTGATTGTCAGTTCAAGAATGCAGAAAACACTGCACCGATCGGATCAACGCACTTGTACCATCGTTGGAAGAGAATCCAGAACCTACTGATAGAGAAACCTCACTTCATCCTCCGCAACAAGCATATAATCAGGTACAGAGGAGACTAAAAGCTTGGACAAATGGCAGAAGAAGGCAAACATATAATTTGACTGAAGAGAAAGCCAAGATATCAGGTATAGTGGGAACATGAAGGGATGCTCAATATCTGGAACAGAAATCCGAAGGTACCACCCATAACCATTTATCCCCATTTTATCACATCTTTGAGATGGTAAGTTTTTTATATTATAACCTCTTTATTGCACTATCATCATCAGTCTTAGTCTTTCTGTGTCCACCTCTCTTTTTCCATGGTATTCCTATCTCTTCCATTTTACTATTTTAATTTTTGTAGCATTTATACCAACTTAAGATATGGGTAGACTAGTGAGGTAGCGGTAGGACAGATGTGATCATTCTCATACTATTCTGGCATTCTTCGATCCTAGTGCATCATATTATTTTATATCTGGTAGTTCTTTGGCTTCGCATTTTATTCTTATATGCATGGACATACCAAGGAGATTAGTATAGATAGTGGGATAGTCATCACTTATATAATTAGACAGATTGTGCCATTACACGAAGAGCATCAGTATGAAACCAATTCCCAGATTCAAGATTTCTGTTGGATAATGCTACGATATCTTCTATTTATAGTATACCAGGAGCGATCACAATCTTTTCTATCAACTTCACAAGAACTAAGGTACTTTCAGAAGTGATCTGCTGTAAGAGATTAACATCCAAAAAATAGTATTCAGGGCTCATCTCAGTTATTATGAGCTCTTGATCATATCCTTCAGAGCCACAACGCCTAGCAGTCTTAATGGATCTGATGAGCCACGGACCCCGTTAGCCTCGTCAATTAAGAGTCGTATTCTAGCTATGCGAGGTCAACCAGCTGTGGACTTTGCTGTACCTTGGCGCTTAGAATTTAGCGAAGTTTAGGCACTGCCTTCGCCGCATGAGCTCCTCCAAGTGCGAGCCTCACAGAGTGTTAGCTTTGCCGCACCCTAGTGCTTAGCGCCTGACGTTGAGTTACACAATGCCCCACCTGAGTTTAGCTTCGCTCGTGGCTAGTTTCGACAGTGTTTAGCACCCAAGCTTCGTTCACCGGATTTCTCCCACCAAACTTGTTTTCATGGATTTAATAAACGAGGTTTTCTTGCTGTGTCTGAACAAGCTTGTTATAATCTTTCTTGACGATCTACTCGACCAATATTGCAAGACTTGGGTATTCACTAGATATTTAATTTACAGTCAGGTTAACATTCAGAAGGCAATTATTATGAGTTCTTAGTTATGCTTCTCAGAGTAATTGACACCCAATATTTAGAACTTATTATCATCAGTTGTTTTTTATTTATATATCTACAATTAGTTTATCAGGTTTTCTTTATCAACGATATTATGATCTATTTTCAAAGTGGTAGAGAAGAAACAGAATATCTAGTAATCTTATTACAGCCTCCTCACCGGTAATAGTATTATGAGATCTGAACAAGCAAGTATCATATTTTGGGGTCTCGTCTATTTGAGAGAAGTAATCTCCATCGATTCTAGCTGAATTCAAGTAGTGACAGTTTGGCCAGTTCATAAGTTAGCTCATTTCATATTATCCAGAGTGAGGTAGTACACAGAAGGTCTGGAATATAATTATATGAGAGAGATGATTCAGCTACACGGTGTTCTAGTTATTATTGTGTAGGACAGAGACACAGGATTCAGATCGTAATCTTGTTAAAATCTTTAGGAAATTTAGGGACTTTTCTGAAAAAACACCTAGAGGGGGGGTGAATAGGTGTAAGTGCTAATCTAGAACTAAATGCAAAAACTAAGTGCGCTAAATGCGGAAGCTAATGCAAATCTTGCAACACACTTAGTACAATCAACAAGTGTAGCCGAATTCCCCGTGAAGGGCTCTGGACTAACTCTTCTTGATTCCCCTTGAATGGGTTGAGGTGCTATGTGAAGCTCTTGTTGATTAGGTACAAGTGAGGCACACACACAATCAAGCCAAGCATATAAGAATGAATAGCAATATGAAATAATGCAAGGCAATATGAATTATAGTCAACACAAGCAAATATGATATGATATGAAGTATGATGCTTTGCACAAATGTAAAGAGAGAGAGTTTAGAGACAAGTGGATCAAACGCAAAGTCTAAGATATGTTTCGAGGTTCGAGCACCTTGCTCTACATCCCCGCCTACACCACCGTGTAGGATTTCCAATCCACTATAGGAGTACTGTAACGCCCCGATCCCACGGATACGGGGACGTCACTGCAACGTATATGCGTAGGTCAGAAAGTGCCCCCACGTATATACGCTAAGCATAAAAGTACAACAAGGAATCAGAGTACAACACAGAGCGTGGTATACATACATATGCCAACTCAAAAGTACATACACAAAGCTATCCCAGGATATGATAAAATATTACACATTACATGTATCTTTTATCATAAACAAGTCGAAAAGTAAAATATACAAGATAACACAAAATGCTCACGAGTAGGATGAAGATCCCGTGAGTCAAAAGGAGAAGTCTGGACAAAAGGGCTGGAGCTAGGCTGCCTGCTCACTAAGGAAAGCTCGATCTACTGTGGACAGCTCCACTTCGATCCAAGCTTCAACCTGAACATACAAATCCAAGGGAGTCAGGACCTCCCAACAATGAACAGGCTACATGCCAAGTGGCAAGGAGATAAGAATAGGGGGGTTAGAACACAGGTGTAATACACAAGGACGGGTATAACATAATCATAAAACAGGAAATACAAGTTAAAGTTGATTTCGAGCAAAAGTGATTGTATACGCTTAAGTCACGGTCCCATGAGACTAGTACATCGAAGGAATAATCCAAACAAGGAAACCCTCATATAGATACCTTTATCTCATGCCACAGAAATCCAAGCGTATAGAATCAGAGTTACAAATCATACGATAGTCAAAACGGGAATACATAACAAGAACAACATAAATCTAAAACAGGAACAAGTAATAAACAGGACCAGAGTACATAAAGGAAGTCATAACAGTCCTCCTAACAGGAATCATAACTAGCATCTATTATTATTATTACTCGTCTGACCCATATGTCTAGGTATGTGTCTCGGTATATATCCCAACTCACATACATCCATATATAAGAAAGTCGAGGGTCGTTACCGGAAGTAGATGGAGAACTGATAACACTTCTTATAGTAGTTTCCATACACCTGGAACCGGTTTGGAGGCCCAAAGTCCCCCTAACACTTGTCTTCTGTGGGCCCAAAGTCCCACTAACACTTGTCGTCAATATTTTAGTCCATTACTATAAGCAAGGTATCATTCTGGCATCCATCACTTCCTCCCATACCCCATACAAGTTGTAGCTTAATAAGAATTATCAGCTTACTGGAATAAGTGAACATAACAGGAATAGCCCTACAGATTCAAGAGGTGGCCCCCACAGATTCAAGAGGTGACCCCCACCGTGTGGTGTGGCACTTTGTTCCGTGTGGCACTTAGCTCTGAGGGAATGGATTCTAGAGGTGGCCCCCACCGAATATGGTGTGGCACTTAGTTCCATAATAACAAGACAGGATTCCCGTAAACATAATAATTACAAAGTCAAGTGTATCATGCTTGGTTTTAAAGGATAGCATGACAAGGTGGTGATATTTAACAATCAAGCAATCAATCATAACAAGAGATTGGTGATAGTCCGGGTAAGTCATAACATAACAAGAGGGTCTAGCAAGTCAGGTGATATACATGTGTTAAATGGAAGCATGAAACTAACAAGTCTGACATGGCAAGTAGAAACATAGAAGCAACTTAGTGTTCAACAACCACGAAGGGTTTGCCACGCATGGTATACGACAAAGGAGTAAGAATATCACAGGCATAGTGCAAGTGTAAGAATGAAACAAGCAGTTGCATGGCAATACATAAACATAGAAATATGAAGTGACTAGAGGTGATATACATCAAATAAAGAGTCATGAAGTACAAAATACAAATACATGAACCAAGTATAAGATCTAAAGTTAAGAAGGTAAACAACTATAACAGACAGCTAAGATTAGTCGACTAGGGTCAAGGGAGTAGTCGACTAATAGAGGGGTTAGTCGACTAACAGTCTGGTATAGTCGACTAAAACTGTGCACCAGAGAGTTGGGTTTCTGATTCAGGAAAAGTTAGTCGACTAGGGTCATAGGGGTAGTCGACTAACAGACATGACAAGTCGACTGATAGTTAGGCTAAGTCGACTAATACTGTGATACAGAGAGTTAAGGTTTTGGTTCAGGAAAGGGTAAGTCGACTAGGGTAAAAAGGGTAGTCGACTAGGGGTCTACAGTCGACTAATAATCTAAGCTAAGTCGACTAGAATCAAAGTTACAGAGAGTTGAGTTCTTGTTTCAGGAGTCGACTGGAGTAAAAGAGTAGTCGACTAACAATAATTTATAGTCGACTAATAGTTAAGATGAGTCGACTAAAACTGTGTTCCAGAAAAGATTACGTTTCAATTTAAGGGTTCAAGTCGACTAGGTTCTAGGTTAAGTCGACTAATCGTGGTCGAATACAGAATACAGAACTGAATCTGGTGGTTGGGTTTGATGGTCTAAAAATGTGATTTTGATGTCATATGTGTACAAGATATGAAGGTACAAGTACAATAGGAATTGATCAAGTCTTGGTGAGTAAAAATACTCACTTTGAATGGTTTAATTGAGACTCGATGTACTCGAAAGGATCCCAAGGTGGAGATGATGGCCTCAATCCAAAAGTAGTTGTCGCTTGAGATGGAGAAGATGATCTTGGTGTTGCTTTGGGAGATGGAGGTTGAAGATGAAGACCTTGATGATGCCCTAGATGAAGCTCTTGAAGTTGGTGGTTGAGTTGAGATGGAGGAGGGATTTTGGTGAAGGGGATTTCTTTGTGGAAGTGAAGAAAAAGGAGATGGAATTGTAAAGAAATGTTTATATATGATTTGGAATTTGTGAAGGAGGTGAAATTAGAGTAGATGAGAGGGGGTTTTGTGCAAATGGGGAAGGATGAGGTGTCCCTTCTCTTGGCCACTTGGCCGGCCATGGAAGAGAGAGAGAAAGAGGGGCTTTAATGAGGAAGTGAGTGGAAGTTGTTGGAAGAAAATAGAATTTTGGAATTGTTGGAATTTTGGAAATTGGAATTCTTGTGGATTGTGGAGGAAGGAAGAGAAGTAAGGAAAAAGGAAAAAAGGAAAAGAAATTGAAATGAGAAGATATTTTCTTGGAATCAGAATTAGAAAATATTGAAAGAACAGATACCCGGGTTTATATCGAAGATGCTGAAAACATTACGGAGAATATCGAAATCGTCCGAAATTCAAGTGTCTCGGAACGACTCGCAAATTTTACCAAAAATCAATAATATAATACTAAGTATCATAGTGAAATCCATTTCAAGAAATACTTTATAGTTTTAAAACTAAAAATCTCGGAATCAGTTACCTACCGACTCCGTTGGAATTTTCATAAATTCATAAAATTCTCAGAAAAAGTATTTAAGAAAGAAATAGGATTCTAAGAAATAAAGTCTAAAGGACTATCTAGAAATTCCTAGCTGTTTGTGAAATAAAAATCCTGGAATCGATCAGCGACACTGGTCGACACCGGTTTTGAAGAAATTCCTTTTAATTCAAGAAAATTCTAGAAAATCATATAAAATCTAAAGTATTGGAAAATAATATTTAAAATCAAAATCGGTCAAATCTAATTATCAGAAAGACCAAATCAAATAATATACTAGGATCGGGTCTTCGGTTCAGACTAGGGCTGACTCCGAGTCCACGAATCCAATTCCAAGACAAAACAATCATATAAGGAATTCATAATACAGAATAAATACAGAAGGTAAATCGAAAAATACGATCGGAAAATCTGAATACGCAACTAAGTACGTATTCCGGGAACGGGGTATTACAATACCGAACTCCTCTCTCAACCTTACAAAGCCACCGAGGCTATACAACCACAATCCACCTCTACCGAAGAGGGATAAGGCCCGTAGCCAATACAAACACAATCACCTCTACCGAAGAGGGATTCAAACACAATACCACTCCGATCAACCTCTACCAAAGAGGGATACAACAAAAGCAAGGAGGGTTTACAACTTAGAGGCTTAACCACAAACACTTCTCTTTTTCTCTCTTTTCCACAAAACAAGGATCCTAATAGATTAGGATAGTATGATAGCTCAAGTGTGGAAACTAGGTGTTTTTGGAAACAAGCAACAAAGAAAAACTACTTGGGAAATCTCTTGTATATGATAGAAATAGAAGATCAATTCAAAATCCCAAAACCTAGTTTTCTTTGATTTTCCAAAAACCCAAAACAATAAAGATTGAAAGATTAAAGCCCAAAAACTCTTTTAAAAACTTGTTTTTAAACTTAGGAAAACTGGTATTTTTCTCTTGCAAAAACCTTAGCCAAAAACCCAAGAGAATGGGGTTTATATAGGCCAAAACAGAAACTAGCCGTTAGAGCTGAGCTGGCAGCTCTGACAGGCAGCGGTCGACCGGCCCGGTCGACCGCCAACGGTCAGAATATGACCGTTGGGCAACTGCGGTCGACCGGCCCGGTCGACCCAAACAAACAGAGAGCTCTGCTCTCGACGCGGTCGACCGGCCCGGTCGACCGTCTCAGGGACTCCAAACGTGCACAGATCTGTGCACGTCCGGTCGACCGGCCCGGTCGACCGGACATCAGCCAAGTCGACTAATAACCTGGCTTAGTCGACTGGTTGAGTCCTGGACCTGAAAACTGGGTCAGAAAACTTGGGAAAAATATTTTATAAAAATCTTTTATCTTATCTGAAAAACCCATAAAACTTGTTTTATCATTTTATATCAAAACTCAAACAAGTGATAAAAATTTCAAGACATATATCAATCATATCAATTCACTCTTGAGTCTTGGAAATTTTATCAAAAACAAACACTTGTATTTTTCCAAACTTGATTTTTCAACACATGAATAGCAATATCAAAATAAGTTTGTCTAGCAAGTTTAAAGCATGAATGTATATCTAGAACATATCTAATATACATAGGAATAAAATAAACTTGTTTTGATCTACTATCCATGAAAACCAAAATCCAAATCATGAAACGTGTGTGTATGTGCACTTGAGCATATCAACTATACTAAGCTTTACAAATGGATCTAAACACACTAAACTAAACTAGGATACCTAAGTCTTCTTGACGATCTTCATCTTCAAGTAGACTTGCTCCAAAACTCCATCCATGGTCTAGGCAATGTGTGATCTTGAAGTTTGAGCCCTGGAATCACTTGTGAAAGCTTCCACACACCTTGTTGAAGCTAATCACCAACTAATATCTTGGTTAATGATCTGAAACTTAAACAACACAAGGTTATTAGTAAACATAACTACATGAGTTAATCATCATCAAAACTAGGGTGGAAGGCCTTTGGGCCAACAATCTCCCCCTTTTTGATGATGACAAAACTCATGGAGTTATATATGCATGGATTAAAGTAACGCTTCAAAGAAGCTCCCCCTTAACTCATGCATAACCAAATAAACATAATAATATGCAATGAAGGCTCTTAAAACATGAATGCATAAATATGCATAAACAATAAAGGTTCTAGATACCAATGAAATATTCAAAGCAAAGCATGCTCTAGATACCAATTATCAAATAAACATATTCTAGATGTTCTAGATACCAATTAACATACATTAAACTATATTAAACTTAATATATGCAAAAACATAACTATGCATATATAAATCTCAAACAAACTCAAAATCTTTCTCCCCCTTTTTGTCAATCATCAACAAAGGGGTAAACAATCAAAACAATAAATAAAATGAGGGGTAAAACTTTCTTCCATCCCCTTTTTGTCAATCAAAACAATAAACAACAATGTTCTCCCCCTTTTTGTCTAAAACAAAAAACAAAGTCAATAAGGGGTAACTACAAACATGATATCAATTAAAAATATGTCAATGAAGCATCTTGATACCAAGTGAAAATAAACAAAGATCAATAAATGTTATATGCTATATACATTCATGAAGAGGAAGACGCTAAGTTAGCTTCCCTATACATATGCATTACATGAAGGAGGGATGTTAAGCCCTAATTCACATAACACACATTATGTAATGAATAAGAGGAGATGTGAAGCTCCCCCTACACACGTGTACCACATAAATAAGAGATGTTAAGCTCTTCAATACACAATACACTCAACATGAATCTATATGTAGAAGAGATGTTAAGCTCTCCTTGCATATAAGAATTTTAAATAAAAACTTTTGTATTTTCTTTAAACAAAATTTTAGATACCAATTGAAAAAACAATTTTTTAGATACCAATTTAAATTTAAACATAGTAAATTTTGAATGTCTAAACACAAATTTTGATACCAATAGTAAATGTTTTACCAATTGAAAAGATTTTACATAGAAACATTGATACCAATTGTAAGAATTGTTCATTTTAAACATATGATACCAAATTCGAATTTTCAATCATAAAGTATGGGAGTACAAATACAAATTGAAAGTCAAAATCAAATTTTCTCCCCCTTTATGAAATACAAACTAAAATGATGCATAGTCTTGATACCAATTTAAAAGTAATCAATTTAAACAAAATTGAAACTCAAGCACTAGCATAAACACAAACATATATATGTATGAAAATAGATACCAATTGAAATTGATATTCTTGGAATTGAAATCATACATACATACAAAACAAATATGAGTAAACAAGACGATCAAACTGATACCAATTGAAAGAGTTCAATGATAACAATTGACAAAACAATAAGTTCAAGTGTATACATCATATTACTACCTCCCAATCATGGACAAGTTTTAAATGATTTTCATTTTAAAGTATTCATGAGCATGATCTCCCATCCAACCTCCCATAGATGGTAGGGGTTTTCAAAAATAGATTTGAAAATAAGCTTAGTTTGAAAAACTCTACCAAAATGAAGAATACCGTAGCTAGTTAAATGAAAAGTTTTGTTAACTAGTACGAAATCCTTCAAGCAAGAAATAAAACAAAATAATTTTCATAAAACATGAAATCCACAAGATAATCAACACTCTAATTCAATTAGGCATAAATATGACTCATGAAAACAAAACATGAGCAAGCAATAAATGTGAGTGTACAAATAAGGTGTGAATATCATAATCATGAAAAATTTTCATTAAGCTCAATTATTCCTTAAACATTGAAAACATGAAATCATAAAAATCATCTAAACTATTTAATCTTCAAGGCATATGTATGTCTAATACAAACTAAAGCATACATACATATCCAAAACACAACGAGTCCACAAAATATATGCATTAAGGCACGTGGCTCAAAAAGGATAAACATGTATATCTAATAGTTTGGACAAGATAGACATATACATGAAGTTAAACAATTAAACACAAAATCAAGAAAAACTAAATCTTCATCAACAATTTTCATTTCAAGGTATATGTATGAATTGTCAACACAATAAGTATACATACATATCCCTAAACACAATTGAGTCCATATATATAGATTTGCATGAAAGGCAAATGACTCAAGGGGTATACATGTATATCTTAAAGTTTGGCAATACAAACATATACATGAAGTGAAAAATCATAAAACAAATCCAAAAGTATGAATACAAGTCTAAAATGTATGGATCATCAAAACTAGACTATACTAATACATCTAATGGGTTCAAATAAGCAATCAAGCCCAAACATATATAGATTTATTTGTGACCCACTATATGCACAAGTATATAACTAGTCTTAATGAAAACTAACACTTAAACATGTAATCAACACATGAAGCATAAAACACGATAAAGAAATCATCATGATAAGCAAAAACATGATTATTATGAATATCCACATGTTATTAGAAATATGATATACGCAATAGCAACCATATAGTGAGAACACAAAAGAAATTATCCATATTAAACATGGGTGTCTCAAAATAACTAAACATGTATATCACTAATCTAATAAGCATGGCATTTTCATAGTAATCAACAAACATCAAAAACATGCTATGAAATATAAACATGGAAAACATGTAATCATAAATGGGAGTAAAGGATTGTTACCAAAACCGAAGAAGCAACTCTCCTTGTCTCCAAAACATGGTGGTCATCTCCACCAAATCTCCCTTGAAAGTGATGCATCCAATTGATTTCCTTTAAGTCCGGAACACATCCACTCCAAGGTGTCTCTACTCTCACGTCATGTGAGAGCCCACACCTACATCAAAAATAGGAGGGGTGGTCTTTGGTACCCATACTCTTTTGGGTCCATGGGGGTTAGTATTTTCTCTAACCCAAACAAAATTCTTTGCTAAATTAGGAGTATGTAATCTATCATAGCAAAATTTAGCAAGGTGGCCCTTACGTCCACAATGTGTACAAGTGTACACATGAGCATACATATGATGATGGGTGTGTCCGTGAGGAGCATGTGTATGCCGTGGAGGGTGTGCATGCATAAAAGTTGGAACTTGTTTCTTTCGAACCAAGGATTCCAAGCGTGTGTGGTTCATGGCACATTGGCTCATAGTGGAGCCCAAACAATCTACTCTCTTCTTAAGCATGGTTATATCATTATTAATCTTAGAAGAAGAGGTACATGCATTAGGTAGACTAGATGAAGAGGCTACACTAGCATGGCAAACATGTGAATCAATTTTAATTTTCAAAGATTCATTTTTATTTAAACAAATTTCTAATTCTTTTGAAATAAAATCAATTTCATTTTTCAAAGAATGATTACTTTTTAAAACAAAATCAAGTTTTGAAGTTAAAGATTCATTTTTCTTCAAAACATTTTCACAATCATTTTTATTTTTCAAAATTTTATTTTCATTTAAAACAAGATTAAGTTGAGATTTTAATGAGTCCCTTTCATTAGCAATCTCATCCTTTTCTAGCAAAACAACATCAAGTCTAGCAATCAAATTTTTATTTTCATTGTTAATGACTAGACTTTTCTTTTTCAAAACTTTATAGTTTTCTATTAATTTTTCACAAACTAAGGATAGTTCTTCATTTAAAGCATGGGGATCAACATAATCATTTGAAGAAGTAGCACAATCATCATTATCTAAGTGGGGTTCCGAATGTACCTCAAGGGAGTCATTCCCTTGGACCATGAAGCATTGTGAATCGGATTCTCCACTAGATTCCTCCTCTTGGATTTGGACTTGAAGCTTGGAGGTGTTGGTGGTTGTTGTCAACTTGTTCCACACTACAAAAGCGGAATCAATGTTAGAAACACACATAAGATAATCTTTAGGTAATGTGCTTCTAATGGCCTCAAGGGCTTGTGCATTGGCCCCTATATGATTGCGATCACTAAGGAAGGATTCCTTGGAAATGGCAAGGTAAACTTTATGACCTAGGGTTTGTAAGTAAACAGTCATCCTAATCTTCCAAACATGAATGTTGGAAGGGTCAAACATAGGTGGGGTCATGAAAGCCATGGTAAACTATATGTGTGCAAACAAGCAAATGCAAATAAAAGATTAGCAACCAAATGGATCTCACTCCTAAGATGTTAAGCCTAATATCAGGAGCACTAGCTCTGATACCAATTGAAAAAACACCTAGAGGGGGGGTGAATAGGTGTAAGTGCTAATCTAGAACTAAATGCAAAAACTAAGTGCGCTAAATGCGGAAGCTAATGCAAATCTTGCAACACACTTAGTACAATCAACAAGTGTAGCCGAATTCCCCGTGAAGGGCTCTGGACTAACTCCTCTTGATTCCCCTTGAATGGGTTGAGGTGCTATGTGAAGCTCTTGTTGATTAGGTACAAGTGAGGCACACACACAATCAAGCCAAGCATATAAGAATGAATAGCAATATGAAATAATGCAAGGCAATATGAATTATACTCAACACAAGCAAATATGATATGATATGAAGTATGATTCTTTGCACAAATGTAAAGAGAGAGAGTTTAGAGACAAGTGGATCAAACGCAAAGTCCAAGACATGTTTCGAGGTTCGAGCACCTTGCTCTACATCCCCGCCTACACCACCGTGTAGGATTTCCAATCCACTATAGGAGTACCGAACTCCTCTCTCAACCTTACAAAGCCACCGAGGCTATACAACCACAATCCACCTCTACCGAAGAGGGATAAGGCCCGTAGCCAATACAAACACAATCACGTCTACCGAAGAGGGATTCAAACACAATACCACTCCGATCAACCTCTACCAAAGAGGGATACAACAAAAGCAAGGAGGGTTTACAACTTAGAGGCTTAACCTCAAACACTTCTCTTTTTCTCTCTTTTCCACAAAACAAGGATCCTAATAGATTAGGATAGTATTATAGCTCAAGTGTGGAAACTAGGTGTTTTTGGAAACAAGCAACAAAGAAAAACTGCTTGGGAAATCTCTTGTATATGATAGAAATAGAAGATCAATTCAAAATCCCAAAACCTAGTTTTCTTTGATTTTCCAAAACCCAAAACAATAAAGATTGAAAGATTAAAGCCCAAAAACTCTTTTAAAAACTTATTTTTAAACTTAGGAAAACTGGTATTTTTCTCTTGCAAAAGCCTTAGCCAAAAACCCAAGAGAATGGGGTTTATATAGGCCAAAACAGAAACTAGCCGTTAGAGCTGAGCTGGCAGCTCTGACAGGCAGCGGTCGACCGGCCCGGTCGACCGCCAACGGTCAGAATATGACCGTTGGGCAACTGCGGTCGACCGGCCCGGTCGACCCAAACAAACAGAGAGCTCTGCTCTCGACGCGGTCGACCGGCCCGGTCGACCGTCTCAGGGACTCCAAACGTGCACAGATCTGTGCACGTCCGGTCGACCGGCCCGGTCGACCGGACATCAGCCAAGTCGACTAATAACCTGGCTTAGTCGACTGGTTGAGTCCTGGACCTGAAAACTGGGTCAGAAAACTTGGGAAAAATATTTTATAAAAATCTTTTATCTTATCTGAAAAACCCATAAAACTTGTTTTATCATTTTATATCAAAACTAAACAAGTGATAAAAATTTCAAGACATATATCAATCATATCAATTCACTCTTGAGTCTTGGAAATTTTATCAAAAACAAACACTTGTATTTTTCCAAACTTGATTTTTCAACACATGAATAGCAATATCAAAATAAGTTTGTCTAGCAAGTTTAAAGCATGAATGTATATCTAGAACATATCTAATATACATAGGAATAAAATAAACTTGTTTTGATCTACTATCCATGAAAACCAAAATCCAAATCATGAAACGTGTGTGTATGTGCACTTGAGCATATCAACTATACTAAGCTTTACAAATGGATCTAAACACACTAAACTAAATTAGGATACCTAAGTCTTCTTGACGATCTTCATCTTCAAGTAGACTTGCTCCAAAACTCCATCCATGGGCTAGGCAATGTGTGATCTTGAAGTTTGAGCCCTGGAATCACTTGTGAAAGCTTCCAAACACCTTGTTGAAGCTAATCACCAACTAATATCTTGGTTAATGATATGAAACTTAAACAACACAAGATTATTAGTAAACATAACTACATGAGTTAATCATCATCAAAACTAGGGTGGAAGGCCTTTGGGCCAACATTTTCTTATATTCAGCTTATCTTATCACTCTTAGAAAGATCGGGCAGTCCAATCAGACTATTCAGAATCTATAATTATCAGATCTGTATTAATATGCACCGTCTGAAGAACTATATGGTAGAAAGTACATAAGATGACTAAGCTAGAGTTATTGATCAGTCGCTTGTGAGCATTACTCTTAAATAGTCATATCTTAATTGGTATAATTATCATCCCCATCCTTCCTGTGTTTTTTTTCCCCTTATCGAAATTTCGAGGACGACATTTTTTTTAAGGTGGATAGAATGTAACACCCTATTCTCGAAATAAGTACTTAGTTATGTATTCAGATTCTCGATCATATTTTTGATTTACTTTCCATATTTTTTGGTTTTATGATTATTTATGCGATCATTTTGCATTGGATCCGGATTCATGGATTCAGAGTCAGCCATAGTTTAAACCGGGGACCCTATCCTAGTGTATTACTCAATTTGATCTTTCTGGTAGTCAGATTTGGTTAATCTCCATTTCAAACATTATTTTCTAATATTTTAGGTTTTATATGATTTTTTGGATTTTTTAATTAAATTGCAAAATCATCAAAACCGGTATCGACCGGTGCCGCCGATCGACTCTCAGATTTTTTATTTACAAATGAAGTTGAATTTCTAAAATCTATTTTCAAATTATTTCTTAAAATCACATTTTCTACCTTCATATATTTTTGGAGAATTTTTTGAATTTATCAAAACTCGGTCAGATTTGGTGTTGGTCGGTATCATCGATTGATTCTAGGATTTTTAATTTGAAACGAGATTTTATTTCTAAAAACTGATTTCATATTATTTTTCAGGGTGACATTTTCTACCTCTGGGAATTTTTGGAATTTTTTTTTGGAATAGTCGGTATTTTTCAACATTATTATAATATTATTTATTTTAAAATCTTTTTCTCTTCCTTCTTTCTTTCTTTCCTTCTCCTTTCCTTTTTTCCCAAATCACCCACCTGCGGCTTACATGGATGCCTGCCCCCCAGTACTCCTTCCCTTCCCATCACTCTCTTTCACACACACACACACACACACCTCTCTCTCTCTCTCTCTCTCTCTCTCTCTCTCTCTCCCTCCTTTTTTCTTTTCTTTCTCTCTTTCCTTCTCTCCTCTTTTTTTTCTTCTCCTTCATTAAACTGGTGACCCCCTCCCTCCAATGACCTGTGGTCGGCCACCTCCATGCCGACGACCACCCTAGTGATGAACTTGCCCTTTTTTCCTTAATCTCTCCTTCTCTCTTAACTCTAATAAACATCACAACTTCCACCATCTTCACCATCTTCTTCTTCCACACATCTACCACCACATCCACCACCTCTTCCCAATTTCTCCACCAATCACCCCCCAGAATCATCTCCATCTCCTTTCACTCCACCACCTCTTCCAATTTCATCAAAATTCTCTCTATCTTCTTCAATTCACCTCCAATCAAACCATCACCATCTCCTTCTAATTCCCCAAACCATTACCCCCAGGAACAAAACCCATAACCCCTCCTCCTTGGAGTGGCCGGCGGCCACCCCAAGCTGCCGCCGCCCTAGGCACCGCCTCGGGTACGGCCAGAGCCAGGGCTTGGGCCATGAGCAAGGGGGCTACTGCCCCCACTTCTCTCTCTGATTCTATTTTCTCTCTCTTGTCCTCTCTCTTTCTAATTTTTTTCTTTCCATCTCTCTCCTGTCCTATCTCTCCCTCCCCTATTTTCTCTCTCTTTCTCACTCTAGATCTCTTTCTCACTCTACCTCTCTCTTTATCTCTCTAGACTCTTTCTCTTTCTAATTTTTTCTCTCTAAAAGTATCTCTTCCACTGGTGTGTGTGTGTGTACGTGTTTTGGAGTCAGCGATTTCGCGGCTTTTTAGAAGAAATTTAGGTGAATGTTCTCGCCTCGTTTTGCACTCCTGCTTTGTTGGGTCAATTATGTATTTTATTCCTTTGTATTCATTCACATGTATACTTTATTTGTATATGACTGAGTTCCTAGGACTGTATATATAGTGTACCTGTGATTAATGCTTGTACAAGGTAGTTTCATTCCTGTACGTAAATACTGTCTATGATGTTTTTACCGTGTGGCCGACCTTCATGGTTGTTTAGCCTCCGGGCTTCACCAATCCACGGTGTCTAGTTATTATCATGTATATATGTATACATGTGTGGTACTAACATCGCAGGTACCCTTGCACAGACTCTGGTTTTCTGCCCACTCCCGGGATGGCTACCTAAAAGGTGTTAGGCCTTATACCCTTATGGGTTTCGTTGTAGCTACCGAGAGTGCGCTTAGACCCAGGGCGCACTGTAGCCCTCGGGCTCTCACCTACTTTCTCAGAAGAGAAGTGCGCTTAAACCGTCAGGTCTCTCGTGCTCCACCTAGTAGACAAGCTTAGCGCTCAGCGCTTTATCACTAGATCGCCTTGGCGAAACTCTGCCAGATTTTAGACTCACCTTTTAAGCTGAGTCATTCTAGTAGCTCCGTCAAGTGCTCTAGTGATTAAATACTGTTTGTTGCCCGTGCCTCTAGCTTGCTTAGCTCCTTTTATGTTCGCTTGCTTGCTAATTGCATGTTTGATAGTTTATGTATTCTTCTACTAATGGTTGTGAAGAGTTTAAAATCTTACTTGTACTGTTTTTCAAAGATTGCTTGGTTTTCCAATATTCATATTGATCTCTTATATCAACACTGTTTCCTATATTGCTTGACATGTTTTCACTTGATGTGCTAACATTTACCATGTTGTCTCTTGTCACCTGCCTGATATCACCTGACCCCTATTATACTATCACCTGACATCAGACATAACATACCAGATTCTTATGATTATCACAACACGGGAATGATAACCCGATATCTTGATATATCCTGATATATTCCTGTACAAATCGTACTCCTGACACACCTGTATTCCTTATACTCCTGACTTGTTCCTGCTTTCCCATAATCTGATAATTATCTAATAAACTATAAAAAGGGACAACTTACTTCAGGTCATGGAAAAATTACGGATATCAATATATGTTCGTGTTTATAATGGTATTAGGTATGTTGTGCAACTAAAACTTCCGGTTGACCTGAAGGCCTTCAGGTGACCGAGAGGAGCGCTGGCTCCCTCCTTCTTGGTACTATCCTGAAAAGGACATCCTATAAGTCCCTCCTGTATGCCTTGCGGTCAGTTCCGTACACAAGCAACAGAACACCTTGGACCGTGGTTCCTGGCATGCACGGGACCCACTGTTAACATTGTTTGTTGATACCCCTGTTGGTTTCTAATAACAACCTTGCTTTACTCAGATGTGGATATATGTGTGCTGGGACACTAGTCCACATACCTATACATCTGAATAGGATAAGTAATAATAATAAAAGATGCCAATTAATGATTTGTTGTATGTTTTATAATTCTGGTCGTATGGACTAAGTTCACGAGGACATGAGGTATATGATATATAGATAAGGGTTTTCTTATTTTGATTATTCCTTGATGTACTTAACTCATGGAGCTGTAAACTGGGTTGTAATGCTGGTTTTGCCTCATTTGCTTTCATCAGGTTTAATTTTGGATTTCTATTTTTATAATTATTATTATTATTATATTATTATTTTATATGCATACATCCTTGCTTACCACTTGTGTTCCATTCCACTGTCTCCTGTTCTTATCATATAATACCATGCATGTTCCCTACTTGATATTACTTACAAACTCTCTGTCTGCTCTTGTATGCCTGTGCATATGACACAGTTTTCAATACATGCTTTTTTTATTTAGATTTATCGATACACGTGTGCTTGTCCCTGCACTCCACTTGGCATTCACCACACCACTCGTTGGGGAGTTTCTGACTCCCCTAGATGCTCATGTCCAGATCCCAGAGCTTAGAGCTTATGGATTCTTCCGGTTGCTGATTAGAAATGCGCAGCTGAAGTGTGAATTATTGGTAGACCGTTTGAGGCCCTATCCTTCTAGGCCCCATTCTCGGCTCTCGAGTTCCCCTTTTGTGACTCGTGAGCGCATTTTGTACTATACATACTCGTATATCTCTTTGTATTCTCACAATTACGCCTATCAGTAGTGTAATATTCTTGTTATATTGTGTCACATCTTGTGATAAATTTGTAATTGAACTCATATGTTGGAATGTATAATGCACCACGATTTTCGAACTCTGATTCTTGCCTGTACTGGTGCTTAGCATATATATATATATGTGTGTGTGTGTGTGTGTGTGTGTGTGTGTGTGTGTGTGTGTGTGTGAGGGTATTTTTGACATACATATATACGTTACAGTAACATCTCCGTATCTGCGGGATCAAGGAGGGTGCTATCGAGCCTAGGCTATCGCATCCTTAGTACAACCAGTCGGCAAATTAATGGTAAAGAAATTTACAACTAAAATGCATGATTCTTGGTTATACAATCCAAATACAAGTACAGAGTTATCTATTTCTCTTGATAATCCTTTCCTTGAATTATGAAGTTCTCTCATCCTTTCATATTTCAGTTTCTCATTATTCTTAGATTAACTGGAATATGAAAAGACAGGAAATTCATAATAGTTCTTGTTCATCTTAGAGTGGCCTTAGTGGAGAAAGTGTTGATTTGAGGCAATTTCTACAGAGTATGATGGAAAACCAGCAGGAATAGATAGAGATCTTGCAACAAAGATTATTGACGACACTTGATTAATCTACAATTTTGAATTATCACATAACATTTTTCTACCGATTTATGAATAAAATATCATTTCTAATTATATTTGGTTTACTTTGTAGATAAATCAAGAGTCTAAGGGTAAAAGGGTAATAAGAGCTTAATTAAGCCCATTTTTGGGTAATTAAATCAGAATTTCTTGGATGTCAAATAAGGGAGTTTCTAGAAGATACATTGAACCTAGAACTTTGCACACGTCAGACGAATATCCGGATGAAAATACCTGATCAAAGTATACAAAGAAGGTCCTCGAAGCGAGGGGAATATGCTCGTCAAAACCAAAGACCTAAGTCCCTGGTTGGCCACATTTTCGCGGCCATATAGGCGAGCCACGCATCGATATTCAATGCATGGCCTCGTCTCGTCTTCTAGAAGCCCTTTCTGCTTATAAATATCCCTACAGAGACCCAAAACGTGAGCAGATTTAAAATAGGCTAGGTTTTCTCCCTTTTAGTGTAGGTATTCTTTTTTTTTCCTACTTTCTTTTGTATTTTTATTTTCTTTTCGAATCATGTATTAGAGCAGAGAGATTCAGAGAGAGATAGAGGGATATTGATGTGATGGTGACAATCTATGTAAAAGTATCTCCTTTCTTCTCCATTGTAATCTTCACCATTTTCTACATGATGCTTTGCTAAATCTTTCTTCTCATGGCAATCTAACTACTAACCACTAACCATCTAACCCCTTACTTGATAATGTACATGAATCTAGTACGCTCTGTAAGGCTTGCTCTTGCAAGAGCCATTGATGGCTCATGATGATGGATTCTAACATTCTAACATTTCTAATATCTAACTAACTAACTTGCTAACTTGTAAATGCAAATTTTATTTCATGCTCATCCCTAATTGGTTTTGATGATCACTTGTTGTGTTGAATGGATGTGTTATTTGAATGTAAAGAACAATCTTATGAGCCATGCTTTGTATCATCTCTTGAAGCTAAGGATTAGTGATGGTCAAGGATCCATATGAGGCAACTATCACTAAGAGGTTAGTATGATTAGTGGAGCAATTAGTAGTTAGTAGCCATAAGTTTTCTTTATTCTTATTTTAAAATCAATTTCAAACCCATTTATCAATTTCCCATTGTTGTTCTCACCAACTTCTTAGTTCATCTTTGTTTCATCTCCTTTTTATTTTCAAAACAATTTCTCTTATATTTTCACATCACCGTTTTATCGCCTTCTTCACCTATCACTTCTGGATTTCTTTTTATTTCTTTTTATTTTTATCATTCTTTTACAAAGAAGAACTTATTAACAACCAATGTGAAAAAGAACTGTTAATGCTTCTATCGCCTTCTGTCCCTGTGGATTCGACCCGTTGAGCCAATGCTATAATGAAAGTATCGAGGGAACATTCGCACACACGTTTTCACTGATTTTACAAAACACACATTCTCAAGTGCTGGTTTCGCCCCGAACAAATTTTTTGCGCCGTTACACTCCGTGAGCAGAGGTCAAGGAACATCTCTGAAATTAGGAAACTATAGCCGGTTGTATTTTCTGGTATCGAGAAGCCATTGGATGCAGAATAATGATCAAGAGAAGTAGCAAACTTTATAAGGGCAGTTTGAATCCTAGATAAGGACCAGGTGGAAGAGGCTGAGATACAACTAAAGATGTAGCAAGAACCTGGTGGTTATTAGAGGAACCGAAACTGAAAAAGCCCATCACTTGGGACCAGTTCTCAAAGAGTTTCTATGAGAGATTATTTTCAAATGGCATAAAGAGAGATGAAAGAGTAATTTATCAGATTGCAGTAGGAGGATTGAACTATAGATAAGTATGCTGCAAAGTTCCTAAGCATAGCCGGTTTGCGTCATACATGGTGGCTGACGAGGAGAACCAAGCAAGTAGATTCCAGTAAAGCCTGAGATGAAAATCAAGATGTTCCTTATATCCTAGCAGCCCAAGACATATTCTCAAATATTCACCACCACTCGAGATAGAGAACGAGAACTGGAGAAGAAAAATTAGGGTAAAATGCAGATGAAATTGACAAAGAGACCTTGTCAGTTGATGGAAGGTGAAGACTCAGATAGGCCCCTGGATACCCCGCTAGCTGATTAGGCTCTAAAACTGCATATTCCAAACCACATCTTCACATTTATTTAAAATTAAATTCTGCTAATAATACCTCTCTTGTATGTTTCTAGGTCCATGGTGTGCAATGAAGAAGAAGACCCTAAATCACCATTTAATGGATGATTTAAGGCCTATAATATAGCCATTGATTTTGGAGAGCAGTTTTGTCAAAACCAGCTGTCCAAAACCAGAAACTGAAACATGCAACCAACAGGGAGACAAGCAGGCAGCCATAGCAGGCGGCGCTGCGCGCGCCGCCCCGATACAGTAGCCGCTGATTGAGCTTGGAACCTGCACACAAATACAGTATTTCAGATTTTAAGATTAAAGAGTGCAAGTTACTCAATTCTACCGCAATAGCAAGTGGCTATGTTGGTCGTGATCCACAAGGAGGGACTAGCGATGGAAGCTTTTTAGTAAGTTCTCTTTTAGGCTACAAAGTATGGTTAAAGTTCTTCTTTAGTTCTTTAAAAGAAAAAAGAAAAATTAGGTTAAAATGAGTTAGGAAGAAGATGGTAGATTAAGAAGATGGAAAAACTAGAAATGATATGCACAAAGAAATAGAAAAGGAATGATAAAAGAAGTGGTCGTTATTGGTGTTGGTGATCTAAACTAAAGAAATAAAAGAAAAGAAAAAAAGATTAAAGAAATACTTACCTCCTTTGGTTGATGACTTACCTGGAACCCTTGCACGTTTTACCTTGCTTCGGAGGTGTTCAATGCATAATTTAAAAGATCGAGCTTAGTCCCCATTCACATTACATCATCAAGACAAACAAGAATGAAATGATATGAAGTCTTGAGAAGGAGAACATCATCATGAATTATCATTGGCACTCACACAAACATTGTTATACTGGTGCTTCTAGATTCACTTGAATGCTCATCATAACCAAAAGAGGAAAAGTAGAAAGAAGAAGGAAACAAAAGTAAAGACAAACATAAAAAAAAAGTTACCTTTTATTTCTTGCAGAAATGATGGAAGGAAGGAGGAGGTACGTCGTATCACTCTCAACATAAGCCTCTCTCTTACTTACATGAATCTCAGTCAAAACTATACTTACAAAGAAATAAAAATTACATGAAAAGAAAATAAAAACCTACACTACAAAGAATGAAAAACTGGACTAACTCCTATCTCTGCATGGTCGTCCTCTGAAGGCTCTGAAAATTCCAGTATTTATAGGCAAAACCCAACCTACAGGAGCGTATGAAGATAAGGGAAGCAAACACTCCCCCTAACTCACCAACAAACACGCGAAAACGCGGCTTTGGCAGCTTTTTCGTGGCCAGGGTATGGCCAGGTGGCCACACCCTGTTGGTGGTGCTCCCCGGTTTCTCGATTTATCTTTATCTTCAGCTGGATTTGCAGTTTAAGTCCGGGATTTTGACGAAATGGCCTTCGATCCTTAGCTTCAACCGATCGATTTCTAGGGATTTGTTCTAACTGATTTTCAATCGATCTGAACCAATCTGATCTGCCCTGATTTACTGAGTTCGAATTAATTCTGATTTAATTCAGAATTTGATGGACTTTTGGGCTCATTTCTCTTCACTCTCCTTTAGGAATGGGCCTGCAAATAAATTAAACATTTAATTAGGAAAATGCAGAGTTTATTCTATAATAAGTAGGAGAATATGATAATAAATGTGCAATATTAGTGACAATGACACCCCCATACCTATCTCTTGCTCGTCCTCGAGCAAAATAACTAAACTATACTAAGGATTATTAGACCACTTTCGCAGGTCACGCGATTGCACTGAGCATGTGCAACAAGCCGTTAAACCTCTAGGTTTACCCTAGAGGACGAGTTTTGTCTCGTGAGGGTTTTCAGTGGATTACACCCACAAAATCCATAAAGAAAGAGAAATAAATAGTTAGTATTTTCGAAAAGCATTTTGAAAGAGAAAAATATTTGAAATATAATTGTAAGACTTAAGTAATCTATAAGTTATAGGAAAACTGAATTTTTCATTCCTAAACTAGTCTCTAAAAAATTTGTTATCAATCAAAGTAAGGAGTCAAATGGTACTTCTCACCTAGTCTATTACTTTACCCTGAGTCATATGTACCATCGTGACTGTGAAGTTTGACTAAGGGTTCTTTAACTCTAACTCTTATGCCTTATTTATTTATATATATTTTTTGTGGTATTATTCCTTAGTTCTTTTAGGCTTTCTAATCTGCCCATGTAACGAGCCTTTAATCGATGACTCCCAAACCAAACGGTCTTAGGACACCAGGTGAGAAAACACCCTAAGGACTTAAGGACTCGAGCAAACAAGGCCATAAAACTAAGGATTTTATTATTTGAACCCCTTTTAGGCGTGAATACTTATGCTTTATTAGGCACAAATACCCAGCTTAATCAAAAGATTTTCATATATTTTTTCTCAAACTTATCTAATCATCTTTCGCATAAATACTAAGGCTTGCTTAAGCCAAAGAACCTAGCTAATCAATAATTAGATTTGTTCATCTTTCATAGATATATTTTTTTCGTTTTTTTATATATAAGGCATAAGAATTTTAATTTTTGAACCCTAAGTGTGTAAGTGTATGAAGTGTACATATTTCATTAAGGTAAAAATCAAGACTAAATTACTTTGACAAATTATCTTCCTAACTCTAAAAATCAAACAAATAATTTTATTTTGACCAATTTTAAGAAATACTAATTTTGATTTTCCTATTCCTTAAAATTGACTTAGTTTCTTACAAAACATATGTCAAAATATTGTTTCTACTTTCAAAAAGTTTTTAAAAGTAAAGAAAATGTTAAATTTTTTTATATAAAAAGAAAAAAAACCTAAGTTATGTTAGAACCCTCCCCCACACCTATCTCATACATTGTCCTCAATGTATGAATTAATGCATAGATGTATGAAAAAAAAGAAAAGGAAAGAAAATGTTACCTTAAGGGGGTGGTCTGATTAGTCCACGAAATGCGGCCCAATCGACTTTTCGTAGAGTTCGGAGGAACCTACTAGAAATCTCTCTAATATAACCCATTAAAATGATGTATCCATAAAGAATTTTTATTAAAAATTTAACCCCATCAAATTTCCAAATTCCATAATTAATTTCGGAGTTAAATTTGTCAACTGCCTTGTCCCAAAATGGAGTGTGAAAAGATAGAATGATTGACTTGGACTTAGGAAGTACGGGAACTAATACCGACTTAGGAAAGTGACTTAAGTCAAGTAAAGGTTCAGGAGTCGAGATTGATTAAGGAAGTGGGTCCAAATCAAGAAGTTGAAACTCAAGTCCACATTCATTTTCCAACAATGGAATGTGAATTAATATTGGTGATTCAAGTTCAAGAATGATAGGTGTGGGAATCAAAACTGACTCTAAAATATTAGTCAAGTCGGATAACAAAATAGGTGTCAATATTGATTTTAGAATTTGAGCTGGATCACAAATTTGAGAATCTAGGTCACATTTCTCATTGAGTTCAATTTCGTAAAAATGAGAACTTGCCAATTTGTCAAGAGGACTTTCAAAAGTATAAAATTGGTCAAGTTCAATATGATGATCATCAAAGATGGGTGATTCAATTTCATTATGAATTGGCACAGGATCCAATGTTGACTCGGGAAAAAGATTAAAATCAGGTGAAGTCACCAGAGTCATTATTGAATCAGGAAGTAGAATTGAATCACTAAGTTGAGGTTCAGGATCATATTCATTCTCAAGTTCTATTTCAGGAAAGGAATAACTTGCCAAACTGTTAATATCATTTTCAAAATTTGGAGTTTGGGCAAGTTCAAATGATTGTTCTGAAATGGAACCTTGTTTTCTAAAACAACATGACTCTTCGGCTCTAACAGAATGGTTACCGACATCAGAGCTGGCCAAACGGTGAGAACGTAGAGATTGGACCATCATATCTATGTTGTGATTACGAGCATTTTGAGCCTGAGTCATGGCTTCAAGCATCTTTTCATAGTTGATAGGTTCATCATTTTGTTGCGATTGGTCTTGAAAAGATGAAGTGTTGTTTTGAAATTGATGATAAAATTGTGAGTCCATCAGATTTTGTGATTGTTGTTTGGACTCACGCAATACTCATTTCCAAAATTGATGGTTTTCTATTTTGGACTGGTGGAACTGCGTATGAATCTTGGAAATATTGTGGACAATGTGGATAAGGAGGACAAGTTGGTTGAAAATTGGACTCGGGGGAGGTGAATCCCCACTGACTTTGTGAAGAGTTGAAATTATTTTGAAAATTATGGTCATAAGATTTGGGGCATGGGTTATATTGATTCAGATAAGACCAATCTGGCACACTATGTTGGTTAAAGTTATGATATACCGGGTTGGTAATATCCGAAAAAGAGGTTGGTGTATAATATGAATTACTATTAAAATTGAAAAAATTATTATTATAAGCCATATCACACAATAAAATAAAAACAAAGAAGAAAAAAACAAACAAATAAGCAGACAAATAAAAAGAAAAAAATTCTAAACTAAGTTAGGGTAGACCTATGACCTAGACGACTCCTAACTGGTTAGACTGTCCACGGGAGGTATAATGAAGACTTTGACCACAAGCTAATCAGCCACGTCAGGGCAAGATTGGTTCGAGGTTATCCGTCAAAGATGTTCCTTAATTAAATAACCACCAACCTTTGGGCTTTCGACCCTTAATCCCCTTCCTAGACACTGATTTGGCAGGAGTCAAATTCCAACACCTTTCCCCTCAGGATAATCTCCTAATTGAGTCCGAGATGTCCCTAGGGCCAACTTCTACTCATTTTTAGTTAGGCTTTGGTTAGTGAGTGAGGAGATTGTTTGTGGGCTAAGGGAGGGTAATGACTTCCCCACCTTATCTTGTTTATAGGACAAGCCATTAGATCAATTTAGTGCAGTGTACAAGAAAAGCAACACTTAAGCAATGTAAACAATCCAAAAGTGTTCTTATACTAAATGCTATGCACACGTACCTTTGCTCCAGCTCTCTTCAACAATAAATAGAAAATGTAATGAAATAGACACGTACCTAAATGCAAAATCTAAATCATTTTTTTAACATTTACAATCATCATTTTACTGTTGTGTTAGAAATATATATACAGTGAGTCAAACAAGAAAATAAATGCTACAGATATTGGAACCTGCACACAAATACAGTATGTCAGATTTTAAGATTAAAGAGTGCGAGTTACTCAATTCTACCGCAATAGCAAGTGGCTATGCGGGTCGTGATCTACAAGGAGGGACTAGCGATGGATGCTTTTTAGTAAGTTCTCTTTTAGGCTACAATGTACGGTTAAAGTTCTTTTTTAGTTCTTTAAAAGAAAAAAGAAAAATTAGGTTAAAATGAGTTAGGAAGAAGATGGTAGATTAAGAAGATGGAAAAACTAGAAATGATATGCACAAAGAAATAGAAAAGGAATGATAAAAGAAGTGGTCATTGTTGGTGTTGGTGATCTAAACTAAAGAAATAAAAGAAAAGAAAGAAAAGATTAAAGAAATACTTACCTCCTTTGGTTGATGACTTACCTGGAACCCTTGCACGTTCTACCTTGCTTCGGAGGCGTTCAACGCATAATTCATAAGATCGAGCTCAGTCCCCATTCACATTACATCATCAGGACAAACAAGAATGAAATGATACGGAGTCTTTAGGAGGAGAACATCATCATGAATTATCGTTGGCACTCACACAAACATTGTTATACTGATGCCTCTTGATTCACTTGAATGCTCATCATAACCAAAAGAGGAAAAGTAGAAAGAAGAAGAAGGAAACAAAAGTAAAGACAAACATAAAAAAAAGTTACCTTTTATTGCTTGCAGAAATGATGGAAGAAAGGAGGAGGTACATCGGTGTCACTCTCAACATAAGCGCCTCTCTCTTACTTACATGAATCTCAGTCTAAACTATACTTACAAAGAAATAAAAATTACATGAAGAGAAAACAAAACCTACACTACAAAGAATGAAAAACTAGACTAACTCCTATCTCTGCATGGTCGTCCTCTGAAGGCTCTGAAAATCCAGTATTTATAGGCAAAACCCAACCTACAGGAGCGTATGACGATATGGGGAGCAAACGCTCCCACAAACTCACCAACAAACCTGCAGAAACGCAGTTTTGGCCATGTTTTTGCGGCCGGGGTGTGGCAAGGTGGCCACACCCTGTTGGTGGTGCTCCCCGATTTCTCGATTTATCTTTATCTTCAGCTGGATTTGCAGTTTAAATCCGAGATTTTGACGAAATGGCCTTTGATCCTTGGCTTTAACCGATTGATTTGTAGGGATTTGTTCTAACTAATTTTCAACTGATCTGAACTGATCTGATCTGCCCTAATTTACTGAGTTCGAATTAATTCTGATTTAATTTAGAATTTGATGGGCTTTTGGGCTCATTTCTCTTCACTCTCCTTTAGGAATGGGCCTGCAAATAAATTAAACATTTAATTAGGAAAATGCAGAGTTTATTCTATAATAAGTAGGAGAATATGATAATAAATGTGCAATATTAGTGACCAATCAGCCGTCGCGCCCGTGCTTTGGGCCAGGGGTTGTCCCCCTGGCCCCTTTTCTTCTGGTGCCTATAAATACCCATGAGATTCTGAAGATGTAGATATCCAAAGAGTAGTGTAGTTTTCTTTTTATGTTATAGTTTAGGGTAGTTTAGTTTAGTTTTTCTTCTTCTTCCTCTTTGTATTTTCCATTTCTTTTAGATTTTATAATAGGAGAGAGAGTGATATATGAGCGGAAAGCAAGAGTGCTTGTAATAGAAGGTGACAAGCTATGACAAGTTCTCTCTTTACCTCTCTTTATTTTCTCTTTAACTTCTTTTACATTTTAGCTAATTTTCTCTCATGGCAACTAACTACTAACCATTAACTTGCTAACTTCTTACTTAATAATCTACATGAATCTAATAGCCTCTCTTAGCCTTGCACTTGTAAGAGCCATTGATGGCTCATGATGATGGATCGAACACTCTAAGATCCTAACTCTCTAACAAGCTAATATTACTTTACTTCATGCTTACTCTTGTTTAGTTTGATGGTTTAAGTATAGCTTGAACTTGTTTTGTTGAGTTTGGATGTGAAAGTTATCGTATGGGTCATGCTTTGAAACGCTCTTGAACCAAGGACTAGTGATGGCCAAGGATACATGTGAGGCAACTATCACTAAGAGGTTAGCGTGTTAGTAGAGCCATTAATAGTTAGTAGCTATGGGTTTTCTTTCCTTTTTTACTTTGTTTTAGATATAAGAACAAAAACCACAAATACATTCTTTTCTATGTTTCCCACTTCTTTGTTTTTCACCGTACTCTTCTCTTTTTATTCTTTGTTTTTTTCTTTTGATTTTTTAAAACATTGAAGAAACTTTAACACACACATGAATATTTTGGTAAAGCTTCTATCGCTTCCCGTACTTATGGATCCGACTCGTTTTAACCTCTATGCTATAACGAAAGTATCGAGGAAGCCAAAATGCACACACTTTAACTCTTGATTTCAAAACATACACTTTTCGTCCGCGGATTTCCCCCGATCAAATTTTGGCGCCGTTGCTGGTGATGAGAACTGTTTGATTTCACGTTTTTTATTAACTTTTCTTCTTTATTTTTTTGGTGTGCAGGTTGAAGTTTTAGCATTGTAGAAGTCCACACTTGTTTTTGTGTGGTTGGGTAAATTCTTATTTATTCTTATACTTTGCTGCTAGTTTTTATTTATATTACTTGTGCACTATAATAATTAAGAACTAAAATTCAGAAATTGGATGCTTTAAAATGATTTAAATATTTGCATCTAGGCACATGTCAATTTTTATTCCAATATACTGCATTTTATTCTTGTATTGTTGTGATCTTGACAGAGGTGTACATATTGCATTGCATATAGTTCGAACAAACACTTTAGTGATTTACTCGCTTTTTTGTGTTCATTCTTATTTATATTGCATACTTGCACAAATTGAACTTAAGGACAACACCCAATACAACACAAGGTGGGAAGTTATTACCCTCCCTTAGCCCTAAAATCACCTCTCCACTCACGCAACCCAAGCCTTAATAAAAATTACTAGACGTTAGCCCCTAGGGACATCTTAGACTCGAGATTGACCTAACTAGAAAGTTGTTAGAAGTTGACTCTTGTCAAATCGGTGTCTAAGGTTGGGGATTGAGAGGCGAAACCTCGAAGAACAGTGGTTTGGCATAATTAAGCTCGTTGCTCCGGCACGGATACCTCCCACTGATCTTGCCCCTACCTGGATGATTAACTCGTGATCATATTCCAACAATGTACCCCCATGGACAGTCTAACTACTTAGGAGTCGTCTAGGTCTAAGTCAACCCTAGTGTAGGCTTGTTTTTCTTTTCTTTTTCTTTATTTGTTTGTTGGTTTGTTGTTTTTTGTAAATTGTGATATGGATTTTAACAACAAATTTTCAATCCAAATATGAATCCATATTTCACCCCGACCTCATTTGACTCGGATAACTCTGACCTGGCTAAGTATAACATGAACCAACAATATATACCAGATTGGGATTATTTTACTCAATATGACCCATATTCCCAGTCCTATGACTATAATTTTGAAAATAATTTGAACTCTTCACAAAGTCAATGGGATTCACCTCCCCCGACTCAAATTTTCAACCATCTTGTCCATAATTTTCATTCTCCGATTTGGATTTATATACTCCTTTTCCTATCCTACCAACTGAAGAAAAATCTAATTTGAAAAGGAGTATGTAACCTATGATTGAGTCCCAATAACAATTTCAAATTTTACTCAATTCACAATCCTTCCCAAATCAAACTCCATATACTGTTTTTTCTAGAATATCCAATTGAAGAAGAATCTGAATTAGAAAAGCATTTGGAAGTCTTTTGTGAAAAAGTGCAATGATTTCAAAATATGTTGGACTCATCATCTCAACCAAATTTTCAAGAGTCCTACTCATCTTTTCCTATCTCACCAATTCAAAATGAATAACCATCAATACTGGACTTGAGTATGAAACCCATGAGTGAGTCCGAGCCGCAAGCGCAAAATCCGATGGACTCAAAATTTCACCACAATTTCCAAAATCAACTTCTATACTCACCTTTTCAAGAAGAACCAATTGCAAAGAGTATGGAAGACATGATTCAGACTCAAAATTCTGTTACCCGGCCTAGTAGTAAGTTAGACTCAATAATAAGTGATTTGATCAATGAGAGCGAGGAAAGTCTTTCTTGTCAACCTTTGACCAATCCTTATATTCATAACTCTACCGATTGGACCCAAGAATTATGGTATTTTGAAAACTAAGATTCAATTTCAGCAAACCCATTGAAACTTGACTAAACTCTAAGGTTTGAAAATCACATTGATATTTTGGCAAGTTATCCTTTTCCTAAAATTGAACTTGAGCTTGAAAGTGATCTTGAACCTCAAGTTGGTAATTCTATTTCACTTTTTGATTCAATAATGACTCAGGTATCTTTATCAGATTTTTTCTCTATTCCGGAGTCAACATTGAATCCTATCCCAGTACACTGTGAAATAGAATCACCAATATCTTATGATCACACTTCATTGATGGGAAAAGTGTGTGAACATCAATTCTTTGGTTTAGACCCCATTTTTGAACCAATTTCGACTCCCCTTTTGAATCTCGACTTGATTTGAGTCAAATTTCAGAGTCGGTATCAGTTTTTTCCTGTTCCATTTGAGTCCAAATCAATCATCTCCCAAAATTACACTTCATTGTTGGACAAGGATGTTGAAGAAAATACTCAATAATTATTTTTGAAAATTGAAAATTGGATGGGGTAATTTTTTCAATAAGATCATACTGTTCTCCAAGATTTTACTGGGTCGTATAAGAGAGGTTACTTGTGGGTTTCTGCAAGATCCACGATATCTTGATTAGGTAACAACGCTTGGCTCAGTCAAACCACCACCGTTCCCATTTGTTTCATGTATATACACATTCACGATGCATTGAGGACAATACATGAGATAAGTGTGAGGGAGGGTTTACTAACGTAGGTTGTTTTAAATTTTCTTTCTTTTACACTTCTTTTTAGGAACTTTTTAAAATTTTCTTTTGTATAAAAACTCTTTTCTTTACTTTTTACAAAACTTTTTGACATAAGGAAAATAGTTTTGATTTACTTTTAAGAAAATTAGGATTATCTTAGGAATTAGGAAGACCTAAAATTTTAAAATTTTAAACCGAGTCAAAATAATAGATCTTGTTTAAATTTTAAGATAAGAAACTAAGATTGGAAAGATAATTTGATCTTAAATTTTTTGCTCTAGATTTATGAACTTCACACTTATAGAATTTTTAGGATTGAAACAAAGACTGAAAATGTCATATATATATATATATATATATATATATATATATTATATATATATATATATATATATATATATATATATATATATATATATATATGAAATAGGGATAAAACCACTTATTAAAGTTGGGTAGTTATGCCTCAGGAAGCATGATTATTCACACCTAAAACGGTGGACAAAAATAAATAATCCTCTTTAGTTTTGTGGCCTTGTTTACTTGAGTCCCTAAGTCCAAGGGATATTTTCTCATCTGGTGCCCTAAAACTATCTGGTTTGGGAGTCACCGGCTATAGGCTTACTATTCGGGTAAATAAGAAAGCCTAAGAAAACTAAGGGAAGTAAAAAAGAAAATATATATATATATACACACACAAATAAATGACATGAAAGTTAGAGTCGATATCCCAAAAATCTTCACAGCTCATAAAGTGCATACTTTTCTAAAAGTTTTATGAAAGATTAAAGAATCAATTCAATTTTAAATTCATACATTTAATTTATAACAAGATTTTGCATTTCGCCTTAGATTAAGGAAGAATAATTTCTGGTTAACCTATTACCTTAGATCACTTATACTTTTATAAAAAAAAACTTTAACACTTTTCTCTATTTCAAAATGCGTTTTCAATGTGCTAACATTTGATTTCTTTCTTTATGGATTTTGTGGGTGTAATTCGCTGAAAACCCTTAGGAGATAAAACTCCTTCACTAGGGGAAACCTAGAGGTTTAACGGCTTGTTGCACATGTTCAGTACAATCGCGTCACCTGCGAAAGTGGTGTAATAATCTTCTTAGTTAGGTTTTTTTATTTTGCTCGGGACGAGCAAAAGATAAGTGTGGGGGTGTGATTAGTCTCTAAAACTGCATATTTCATACCACATCTTCACATTTATTTAATATTAAATTCTGCTAATAATACCTCTCTTGTATGTTTCTAGGCCCATAGTGTGCAATGAAGAAGAATACCCTAAATCAACATTTAATGAGTAATTAAAGGCCTATAATATAGCAATTGACTTTGGAGAGCAATTTTGTCAAAAGCAGGGGTCCAAAACCATAAACCAGAACATACAGCCGAAAGGGGGACAAGCGGACAGCGCGCGCATGGTAGAGCTGCAGAAACGTGGCCTAGGTCTTGTTTCCGCGGTCGTGCCCGTGCTTTAGGCCAAGGGTTGTCCCCTGGCTCCTTTCTTTTGGTGCCTATAAATACCTCATGGGGTTCTGAAGATGTAGATATCCAGAGAGTAGTGTAGCTTTGTTTCCATACTATAGTTTAGGGTAGTATAGTTTAGTTTTTCTTCTTCTTCCTCTTTGTATTTTCCATTTCTTTTAGATCTTGTAATAGGAGAGAGAGTGATACATGAGTGGAAGCAAGAGTGCTTTTAATAGAAGGTGACAAGTTATGAAAGGTTCTCTCTTTACCTTTCTTTGTTTTCTCTCTAACTTCTTTTACATGTTTAGCTAATTTTCACTCATGGCATCTAATTACAACCACTAACTTGCTAACTTCTTGCTTGATAATCCATATGAATCTAATAGCCTCTACTTGGCCTTGCTCTTACAAGAGCCATTGATGGCTCATGATGATGGTTCTAATACTCTAACATCCTAACTCTCTAACAAGCTAAAATTACTTTACTCCATTCATAGTCTTATTTAGTTTTGATGGTTTAAGTGTATCTTGAACTTGTTTTGTTAAGTTTGAATGTGAATGTTATCGTATGGGTCATGCTTTGCAACGCTGTTGAACCAAGGACTAGCGATGGCCAAGGATACTTGTAAGGCAACTATCACTGAGAGGTTAACATGTTAGTGAAGCCATTAGTAGTTAGTAGGTATGGGTTTTATTTCCTTTTTACTTTATTTCAGATATAAAAACAAAAACCACAAATACATTCTTTTCTATGTTTCCCACTTCTTTGTTTTTCACCGTACTCTTCTCTTTCATTCTTTGTTTTCTTTTCTTTTGATTCTTTAAAACATTGAAGAAACTTTAATACACACGTGAACATTCTGGTAAAGCTTCTATCGCTTCCCGTCCTTTTGGATTCAACTCGTTTTAGCCTCTATGCTATAACGAAAGTATCGAGGGAGCCAAAGCATACACACTTTAACTCTTCAGTTCAAAACATACACTTTTCGTGGGCGATTTTCCCCCGATCAAATTTTGGCGCCATTGCCGGGATTGGAACGGTTTGATTTCACATTTTTTCTTAACTTTTCTTCTTTTTTTTGGTGTGCAGGTTAAAGTTTTAGCATTGTAGAAGTTCACACTTGCTTTTGTGTGGTTGGGTAAATTCTTGTATATTCTTATACTCTGCTACTAGTTTTTATTTATGTTACCGGTGCTCTATAATAATTAAGAACTCTGCTGCTAGTGTTTGTTTATAGGCAACAAGCATATAGCCAAGCACAGAGGTGACCAAAAGCTAGGATAGATGGCAGAACAAGGCAAATATATAATTTGACTGAAGTGGAAGCCAAGATATCGGGTAAAGTGGTAACAGGATGGAATGCTCAATATTGGAACAGGAATTCTTAAGGTACCACCCGTAACAATTATTCCCACTTTATCATGTCTTTAAGTTAGTAAGTTTTCTATATTATATCCTTTTTATTGTACTATAATCATCAATCTTACTCTTCTGTGTCCACCTCCCTTTTTCCATGTATTCCTATCTCTTTCATTTTGGCTATTCTGATTTTCGTAGCCTTTATACCAACTTAAGATATGGGTAGACTAGTGAGGTAGTGGCAGGACAGATTTGATTTGTTCTCATCCTTGTCCGATATTCTTCGTTCCAGTGCATCGTATTATCTTATATTTGATAGTTTTTTGGCTTCACATTTTATTCTTATATGCATGGACATACCACGAAGATTAGTACATAGTGGTGTAGTCATCACTTATATAATTAGACTGATTGTGCCACTACACAAAGAGTATCAGTGTGTAACAAATTCCCAGATTAAGGATTTCTGTTAGACAGAGCTATGATATCTTCTATTTAGAGTATTCCAGGAACGATCACAATCTCTTCTATTAACTTCACAAGAACTCAGGTACTTTCAAAAGTGATCTGTTATAAGATTAACATCCAGAAAATAGTATTCAGGGCCCATCGCAGTTATTATGAATTCTTGACCATATCCTTCGGAGCAAAAACGCCTAGCAGTCTTAATGGATCTGATGAGCCACGAACCCTGCTAGCCTCGTCAAGTGAAGTCATTTTCTAGCTATGCGAGGTCAACTAGCCGTCGACTTTGCTGTACCCTGGCGCTTAGCATTTAGCAATGTTTATGCCCTGGCTTCGCCGCGTGACCTCTGCCAAGTGCGAGCCTCGTATAGTGTTAGCTCCGTCGTACCCTAGTGCTTAGTGTCAGATGTTGAGTTATGCAAATGGCCCCACTTGACTTTAGCTTAGCTCGTGGCTAGTTCCAACAGTTTTTTAGCACTCTTGCCTCATTCCCTGGATTTCTCCCACCTAACTTGTTTCTATAGATTTAATGAACCAGGTTTTCTTGTTGTGTCTGAATAGGCTTGTTATAATCTTTCTTGACGATATATTCGGCCAACATTACAGGACTTGGGTATTCACTAGATATTTAATTTACAGTCGGGTTAACATTAAGAAGGCAGCTATTATGAGTTCTTAGTTATACTTCTCAGAGTAATTGACACCTAATATTCAGAACTTATTATTATTAGTTGTTCTTTATTTATGTATCTGCAACCAGTTTATTGATTTTTTATTTATCTACGATATTATGATCTATTTTTAGAGTGGCAGAGAACAGAAAGAATATCTAGTAAACTTATTGCAGACTCTTCGTCGGGAATAGCTTCATGCCACATATAGTAGTATGAGTTCTGAACAGGTAAGTATCATTTTTTGGGTCTCATCTATTTGAGAGAAGTAATCTCCATCGATTTTAGCAGAATTCAAGCAGTGAAAGTATGACCAGTTCTTAAGTCAGCTTATTTTATATTATCCAGAGTGAGGCAGTCTACAGAAGTTTGGCAGATTATTATATGAGAGATGATTATGCTACATGGTATTCCAGTTATTATTGTGTCGAACAGAGATACAGGATTCACACCGCATATCTTGTTAAAGTCTTCAGGCAAGTATATGAACTTTTTTTTATATGCAGCTTATCTTATCACTCTCAGGAAGATCGAACAGTCCAATTGGACCATTAAGAATCTTAATCATCTTCTTTAAACAAAATTCTCTTATTAACAGTTATCAGATTTGTATTGATATGGTACCTCTGAAGAATTATACGGTGGGAAGTACAGAAGACGGCTAATCTCAGAGTTATTAATCAGTCGGTTGTGAGCATTACCCTTAGTTACTCAAATCTTAAGTGGTATAATTCTCGTCCTTGTCCTTCCGGTGTTCATTTTCCCCTTACTGAAATTTTGAGGACGAAATTTTTATAAAGTGGATAGAATGTAACACCCCGTTCTCAAAATACATATTTAGTTACGTATTCAGACTCTCAATCATATTTTTAATTTACTTTCTGTATTTTTTATTTTTATGATAATTTATGTGATCGTTTGGATCTTGATTCGTGGACTTGGTGTCAGCCCTGGTCTGAACCGGGGACCCGATCTTAGTGTTTTGGTTGATTTGATCTTTCAGTAGTTAGATTTGGCCAATTTAAGTTTCAAACACATTTTTTAATATTTTAGATTTTTTATGATTTTTTGGAATTTTTCTGAATTAAATTGCAAAATCTTCAAAACTGGTATCGACCGGTGTCGTCGATAAATTCTCTAGTTTTTAATTTATAAATAGAGTTTAATGTCTAAAATTCGATTTCATATTATTTCTTAGAATCATATTTTCTACCTTTATGTAATTTTGGAGAATTTTCTAAATTTATCGAAACTCTGCTGGATTTGGTGTCGGCCGGTATCACCAGTTGATTCTAGGATTTTTTTCTAATTTGAAAATGAGATTTTATTTTGAAAACTGATTTCATATTGTTTCTTACGGTGACGTTTTCTACCTCTGAGAATTTTTGGGAATTTTTCTGGAATAGTGGGTTTTTTTGACATTATTATAATGTTATTTATTTTAAAATCTTTTTCTCTTCTTTCTTTCTTTCTTTTCCTTTTCTTTCCCCTATCACCCATCTGCCGCCCACATGGGGGCCTACCCCCCCATTTACTCCTCCCTTCCCATCACTCTCTTTACTCTCTCTGTCACGCCCCGCTTCCCAAAATACGCTGGACCGAAGATGCAACGAGAGTTGGCGATGCGTAAATGCAAGATAAATATCTCATGTATTACGTTAAGCCTTAAGTAACCCAAAACAGTGACATATATGATGTCCACACATGATATCATATGAAATAAGAAAGAAATGGCAACTGGATGCGGTACAGAGAGAATGAGGAAGTCACATGAATAAAAGAGCAGGAATGAAAGTGAACAAGAATACCGATGATCAAGAAGAGAGAAACTCTAGCTCCGCGCAACATGTGCGTGTTGGCCCAAGGTCCCATCACTCTAGTTTTGATGATGATTAACTCATGTAGTTATTAGTACTAATGACCTTGTGCTCACTTAGTTTCAGAGATTTTATCAAGATCTTAGTTGGTGTTTAGCTTCAAAAAATGATTCGAAGTCAAGTTTTGAAACTATCACGTGCTGATTCAAGAGCTCGTGCTTCAAGATCGTATCAAGTACTCAAAGAGGAGTCTAGCTCATGGGTCAAGTTTGGATCAAGTCAAGATGGAGAAGAAGATTTTCAAGAGAAGATTTCCAAGACTTGAGTCCTTGTTTGTAAGTTTAAGATTTTGTTTTTTGATAAAATTTAAAGGATATATTAGTTGTGGATTACTCAAGCTCATTTTACACACAAAATATTTCAGAACATTTCATGTTAAATAGTTTTAGTTTTTAGAAAAATATAGTTTTGGTTTTGGTTGTGGTTTTCAAAGAATACATCTTTGATTTCTTGAATAGATTTCATCAAAACAAGTTTACATGGTTATATATGTGTATATGATTTCATTCATACACATTGATGCTTCATATAATATTTAAAAAAAAAACTTATTTTGATGTTTCTAGTTCATGGTGTTAAGTTTTGTTAAAGTCAAAACTTATTTTGTGCTTATTATCAAAAACAAGTATATTTCACCTTCTATGTGTATTGGATTCTATCCATACACACTATGCTTCAAATGCATTTAAATATCTTGTTTTATATTTGAATAAGTTTTGGCAAATTGATTTTCCATTTCAAAGTTCAGTTTTTGAAAAATACGATTTTCGATTTAAGCTTTAATTCTATACAGCAAAAATAGTTTAAATTGTTTGTAATATGTGTTAATTTTTATCGCACATATTTGTCCTACAAAGTATTTCATTGAACCTATTTTTGTCAATGTATGGAATTTAAATAGAATTTTTAGGTTTTACATGTCCATGTTTTAAAACCTAAAACCCTGATTTGGGCTTCTGGCGGTTGACCAACCAGTCGACCAAGCGGTCGACCGATGTGCACAAAATGTGCACAAGCCCTTGGTCGTAGGTATCGTCAACCCTGCGATCGACCGATCCAGAGAGGCTGCTCTCTAGATCTGGCACTGGTTGACCGAGCGATCAACCGACCAAAGAGCATTGCTCTCTGGTTTTGGTCAAGGTCGACCGAGCGATCGACCGACAGGGCAATGGTGTGGGTGCGGTCGACCGAGTGGTCGACCAGTAATCCCAACGGTCTGAAATATAACCGTTGTCTGGTCGACCGGCCGGTGAACCGACAGGTCATCTGGCCAGAAAACTGGGCTCAACACCTAGTTTTCTAAAGCCTTATTTAAAGGGCAGTTTAGGCCAGTTTTGGGCAAGATTTTCACAAGTGTTTTTGAGTGCTCTTCTATAGAGTTTCTCAACAAATTTTAAAGCTATACTTCCATATCCAAAAAGAGTTTTTCAAGAGTGTTTAACTTGACTTTTCAAAAGCATTCTCTTGAGTTTTTTCACCATAATTCTATCTAGTTTTTCTAACACAAGCTTGAGCTTTCCATTCCTATATTTATCCTCTTGGATCCTTGTTGTGAGAGAGTTTATTTTTGTGATTAAGAGAAGTGATCACAAGAGTTTCACCACCTTGCATTTGAGGAACGGATTCGCGTGTGTTGTTCTTGCAGGAACAAGTGAGAGACTTGCGGGTCCAAGAGTTCTTGAGGGAGCTCGTTATAGGTGTTAGGGCACCGAGTGATCTCGCGGGATCGTTAAAGTGGAAATCCTTCATAGTGGTGAAGGAGGGGACGTAGAGCAAGTGGCTCGAACCTCGAAATAATTCTCCCGTGTTTGCGATTGCTCATCTCTCTCTCACTTACTTTTGTTTTATATCTTACCAGCTTATATTGTTCATATCTTTATATGCTTGATATTTACTTGTGCTTTATTTATATGCTTGCTTGGGATTGTTTAGTATTTTTCATGCTCTTATTCCTTACACATTCATTGCATGCTTGTGTTTGTGCTTACACTAGTATTCAACCAAAATAGTTATAATAGCACCTTAACTTTTAATTTAGAGGAATCTTAAGGAGAAGTCTATAGCCCTTCACCAGGAATTTGGCTTCACTTTTTGGTTATACGTTGTGTGTAGTTTTAGTTTGCAAAATAGTTTTTATTCCACATTGTTTTACATTACTATTCACCCCCCTAGGTGACCTACAATTGGTATCAAAACTTGGTGCTCTAGATTTGGGTCTAATAGCCTAAAATTAAAGATCCTATTTTTGCTAATCATAATATTTGCATACACACACATGGATTTCATGACACCTCCTATTTTTGATATTCTTAACTATAAAATTGGAAAGTTTAGATGTCTATGTATCTCAAGGCCCTAGGTATTCATATTTTTTGCCACCATTAAAGATTCTTACTTTTTAAATGGCAAAAATCTTGAGGTTAATGTAAAAGCCATCCATACTTAAAATCAACCCTAAATGATGAATATCTATCTAGGGTTTCTAACATTGATTCTGCTTTTGTTGTTTGGAACACTCTGATCACTCTCGGTGAACAAATGCCACATGATAAGGACAGTGACTCGGATGAAGAAAATGATGCTTCCAAAACATGCTATATGGTCCAAGTGATGACCCCCTTGAGGTAAATTCTGACTCTGAGCTTGATGATGATGATGAGATGCCATATAATGACCTTGTATTTTTTTTTTGTCAAAAACTTCTTAAAAATTATGATTTGTTAAATAAAAAAAGATACAGTTCTGAAAGAAAATAAAACTTTGTTGATGGAAAACGAATTTTTCAAAAAGGAGGATGTTTCCTTGTCTTCAAAATTGAATGTTACGTTTGTAGGAAACAATTCTTTGATAAACAAAATTGATTCTAATTCAAAAGAAAAGAACATTGCTTTAAATGAAATTAAATCTTTGAAAAAGGAAATTGTTTTGAATGAAAAAGAAAATTTTTCTATAAAGAAAAAGATTGTTGATTCACATGTTTCTCATGTTGCTTCTTCTAAGATTGAAAAAGACATTTATACATTGAAGAAAAACATTGATTGTTTGGGCTCTATTTTGAGCCAATGTGCATTTAATCATAATAAATTAGAATCTATATTTCTCAAGAAACAAGTTCCACACATTCATGCACATACCCTATAGCATACATATGCACACATGCTCACACTCACACCACACATATGTATGCTAGAGTGTACACATTGTGGCCGCAAAGGCCATCTTGTAAGATTTTTCTTTGATAGATTAAATGATTTAAATTTTGCAAATAAAATATTTGGGCTCCAAATGTTGCTAACCCCCGTGGACCCAAAAAAGATATGGGTACCAAAATCTCTATCTCTTATTTTTTATGTAGGTGTGGGCTCTCACAAAATGTGAAAGGATTGGTACCTTAATGGTGGATGCATTTGGAGCTTAAGGACAAACCCATTTGATGCATTGCTATCAAGAAAGTACGGTGGGAGAACCACCTCGTTTTTGTTTAGGAGAGACGAATTGGCTACATCGATTTTGGTAACTATTTCTATCTCCTCTTTAAATTTTTTTCAAATATTTATAAGTTAGTGTAAGTAACTTAGACCCTATCATATATTGTTTTGTGCTTAAGGATAAGTTGATAGGTTGTTATGCTATACATGTATTTTTGAAAAACTTTCTTTATATTTTCAAATAGATTTACATGCCTATTCCTTTGATTGATTCATGTTTTTATGATTTATATGTCTATATCATGCTGATTTGTAAATTTTGATAAAACTCATGTTACATATGTATAATTCTTGGGATACACGTGCTATACATGCTTTATTTCTTTTGTGAACTCATTTATTATTTGATTATACATTGTATGTCCTTGTTTTAATGATTTCTGCATGAATATATGATATATCATGTTTTAAAAAAAAAAGGATTTCATATTTTTTTAATTGAGCTTGATTGATTTATCTCCATGCATATGTTGATTACATGATTTTTGTACACTCACCTTTATGTTTACTCATGATGTGGTTTTTATGAGCTTATATATGAGCTTTATGAATTTTGAGTGTCACTTTTTATGTAATTAGCATACTTCATAGGATTTTGGTTTCATATTTTGAAGGATTTTTAACTAGTTTTTCAAAAACCATTTAAACAAGTTATTTATTCTTCACTTGATAGTGTTTTTAATTTATAACTATTTTTAAAACTTTATTTTTAAACTTCTACCCTATAAGAACGGTTGGTTGGGCGACCATGCCTTGTGTGCCTTATTGAACTTCTTTTTAACATATCCATGAAAGGTTGAATGATATGAGTTATACACATGATCTTCATATTATTTCATTTTTGTATACTCATACTAGTTTTTCTTATATATATATGCATCAAATTTCAAGTAGTATTTCTATTTTCATACATACATATATATGATTTTGAATGTGCTTATTTTTCATTGTTCATACTTTTTTAAAGCACAAATTATTTTTATGCTAAGCTTGATTTAATTTTAAATGTTAGTTGGTATTTTCACAAGCTTATGCATGTTTTTTTTAATTATTTCAAATTAAAAAACTTTAAACTTAAAATGATTCTATGTTGATCTATAAGATAATATTTATGTTTATCTGCAAATGATATCAACATTTATTTTATCAACTACTATTTGATTTCAATTGGTATCAAAATTTATTTTATTGACTAAAAGTAATTTCAAAATTTGTTTTAAGTGGTATCGAAATGTTTTTTTTTTAAAATTTGTTAGATATGTATTGCTTATATGCAAGGGGTGCTTATCATCTTCTCTATATATAGGTTCATGTTGAGTGTATTTTACATGAGGAGCTTAACCTCTCTTTTTTATTTGATACACGTGTGTAGTGAGAGCTTAATATCTCCATCTATACATTGTATATTATGCTTATGTGGGTTAGGGTCTAGTAAGTCCTTCTTCATGTAATGCATGTATGCAGGGGGAGCTAACTTGATGCCTCTCCTCTTTATGAATGTATATCGCATATACATTTATATAGTTTGTTTATTTTTACTCATTTGTTGATGAATTGACAAAAAGAGGGAGAAGATTTAGAGTTTATATATGCATGTTTAATATTGTTGTTTATGCATATATATTTGTATTTAGTTTATATGCTTCATTGAATATCTTTATTTGTTTATGCTATGCATGAGTTAAGGGGGAGCTTCTATGAAGGTTATCCTTAACCCCATGCATATATTGAAAAGACACCTAGAGGGGGGGGTGAATAGGTGACAATGCTAATCTATGGAACTAAATGCGGAATTTAAAAACTTAATGCAATTCACACTCAAGTGCTATCAACAAGTGATGCACACAACCAAGCCAAGCAAATATGAATGAGGAATATAAATAAATGCAAGGCACAAAGTAAAGAGAGAGAGAGAGAGAGCCAATGGATCAAGCGCAAACAAAAAGATATGTTATCGAGGTTCGAGCACCCAGCTCTACATCCCCGCCTTCGACACACGAAGGATTTCCACTAGCTCGTCCACCTAGGACCCTTTACAAGGAGTACCCAACTCCTCTCTTTACAACCTCCTCCTTGAGGCACAAATCCAAGCCAACCAACACAACCTCCTCCTTGAGGCAAACACCAAACCAATACAACAAACTCCCAATCACCAACCAATACAAGGATCACCTCTCAACTAGAGGGATACAACCCAAAGCACAAAGCTAAGAAAAGATTAGGTTACAACTTGGTGGTCACAACAACAACCACAAACAACTTCTTCTTCCACACAAATAACCTATAGATATAGATAGTAGATTTTAGCTCAAGTGTGGAGAAAACCAAAGGAATGGAAATCAGAAATCACAAAGAAAATCCTTGGGAAAAATCAAGAAATCAAGATAGAATAGTTCAATCAAAATTCTTTCCCAAAAATTCTTTTCTTTGAATTTCCAAACCCTAGCAAAAACACCAAATAGATTGTTCAATATGAGTTCAAAAACTTCTTTTAATTGTAGCAAAAACACCAGAGAGTATGGAAAAATTCGCACTAAAAACCTTAGAGAAAACCTCTCTCAAATGGGGTATTTATAGGCAATTACAGAAAATAGCCGTTGACAGAACTTTTGCCAGAAATAGCCTTCCGGTCGACCGGGACGGTCGACCGCCCAACGGTCAAATTTAGAACCGTTGTGGCTACCGGTCGACCGCCTCGGTCGACCGAAAATACCTGAGAGCAAACAGCTCTCTGTCGGTCAACCGCTTCGGTCGACCGGATGCAGTGTCAGCCTGCGTGCACGTATCCGTGCACGTCAGTCGACCGGAACGGTCGACTGGCTTCTTTGTTGCGGTCGACCGTACCAGTCGACCGGAAAAGCCTGGCAGATAAAAACAGGTCTGAAATCTGGGGAAAAAATATTATAATAAATCCCACAAAATCTCTAAAATTCCACAAAAATAGTTTTATCATTTTATATTGAAATACAAACTTGTGTTAAAAATCCCAACACAAATTTCAAACATATTTGACTATTTTTGTGTCATAGAAATTTTGCCAAAAACCAAAAACCGTATTTTCTAAAACCTTGTATTTTGAATAGAAAATACACATTGTCTAAAACTTATCCATGATACAAAAATATGATATTTAAACACTTTGAAGCATATTGTATATGAATAGAAATTCAATATACAAGAAACATATATATATCATGATTTTTGTCATTAAGTCCAAAAATATGTTTTGTTGTAAATACCAAAACATAAAACACATGGAATAGATTATCAAATAAAGTTTGTCTAAACAATTGAAGCATGCATGTATATAGAACAAATCATATATACTCTAAACCATGTAAACTTGTTTTGATAAAAAATCTATTCATGAAAACCAAGATCGGTTAAACCTAAAACCGAAAATCAAAACATGAAAGGTGTGTGTTGTGAACTTGAGCTTATCATACTATTCTAATCTTTACAATTAGGATCTAAACACAAAACTAAACAATGGTACCGATGTCTTCTTGTAGAGCGCAATCTCTAAGCTAGAGAGCAATCTCCAAGTCGGCTCGATCCAAAAACTCTTGATTCACCGAGCAAGTGCAATGTATGATCTTTGATGCGCGGGCTCTTGAATCAACATGTGCAAGCTTCCAATACATCTTGTTGAAGCTAAACACCAACTAATATCTTGATTAATGATCTGAAACTAAAATCACAAGATTATTAGTACATATAACTACATGAGTTAATCATCATCAAAACTAGAGTGGAAAGCCTTTGGGCCAACAATCTCCCCCTTTTTGATGATGACAAAACTCATGGAGTTATATATGTATGGATTAAAGTAAAGCTTCAAAGAAGCTCCCCCTTAACTCATGCATAGGAATAAACAAACAATAAGATGCATATAAACAGGGTTCTTGACATAAAATGAATATGCATATGAAACATGCTATTGATTTCAATTAAAACAAAACAACTAAATTACCAAAACATGCTCTTGATACCAATGGATACTAATAAAAACAAAACTCATAATGCTCTTGATACCAATACCATAATGCTCTTGATACCAATACCAATGGAGATGAAATGAACATAAAACTGAAAACTCATGCATATCAACTCCAATAAATCTTCTCCCCCTTTTTGTCAATCATCAACAAAGGGGTAAAAACAAAAAGATATGAATTCTTCTCCCCCTAAATATATGAAACAAAGAATAAACAAACTACTTCAAGGGGTGAAACCAAAAATGATACCAATTAAAAAAAAATGTCAAAGAAGTGCATTATGATATCAATAGAAAGTGATCATAAAAACATTTAAGAAATGCCTACCAATTACCAATTGAAAGTAAGAGGGGCATTGAAAACAAATATGATCCCAATTGAAATTAAAACATATTGAAAATAAAACACATGATACCAATTGAAAAACACATTGATACCAATTTGAGTGAACAAATGCATCTAGATACCAATTGAAGATATATATCTTTATAAGCATATGATACCAATTAAAAAATCAATAATCATTCTTAAATCATTTTTTTTTCTCTCATAAAGTTAGGGAGTGGGAAACAAAACCAATGGTAAACTAAATACTAATTGAAAAATTGAAATGTGAGTTTTCTCCCCTTTATGAAATACCAACTAAACATATGCTTAAGCTAGAAATAAGATACCAATTGAAAACTAAGTCAATTAAAATAATGTTAAAGCTCAAGCTTAGCATAAGCAAGATAATGATAATGCTTGTATAAAGAAACCAATTGAAAATTGAATCAATTGAAAATGATGGTCATTAAAAATCAAGCTTATCATAAGCAAAATTTGTGCATATATCTTGAAGCACAAATAAATCATCTATATATGTATGTAAGAAATAGATACCAATTGTAAATTGATACTATATGAAGTGTATGCATACATATATATAAAATAAAACATATATGAGTATACAAAAGGATGTCAAGATTTGATACCAATTGAAAGAATTCAATGATACCAATTGAAACAACAATAAGATCAAGTGTATATCTCATATTACCAATCCACCCATTTCATGATCAAGTTTTAAATGATTTTCATTTTAAAGCATACATGAGCATGATCTCCCTTCCAACCACCCTTCATGGTAGGGGTTTTCAAAAATAGGTTTGAAAATGTAGTATGTTTGAAAATCTCTACCAAGGAAGAATATCATAACTAGTTATATGAATCAACTAGTATGAGATCCAAAAAAAATTTTTTCATGAAGACACATGTAAACCACATGGCACTAAAAACACTCAAAATCCATATAGCATAACTTGTACTCATGAAAACTAAGTCATGAGAAAACATAAATAGAGTGAGTGTACAAGATATATGTGAAACATATTTGTCATGAAAATGGATAATCAAGCTCAATTGAAATTCCTTTAAATCATGAACACATGAAAACTAGATTTTCATTACAAAAGAAAGTTTTCTTAAAATCATGAAAATCATCAAAACAATTTGAACTTCAGGGCATATGTATGTCATGTACAAACTAAAGTATACATACATATCCCAAACATAATGAGTCCACAATGGTATATGCATGAAGGCACGTGGCTCAAGGATGTATATGTATAATCAATAGTTAAGACAAGATAGACATATACACGAAGTTAAAACTCAAGATCATAAAACATATCCAAAATGGGGAATACAAGTTAGAATGTATGAATCATCAAAACTAGACTATACTAGCACATCTAATGGATACAAATAAGCATTCAAGCACAAACATACAAAGATTTACTTGTGGCCCATTCTATGTACAAGTATAAATCATAGTCTTAATGAAAACTAACATCTAAACAAATATTCAAATCATGAAGCATGAAACGATGCATAAATCATCATGATAAACATGAAAATGATCATAACACAAATCCACATGCTATTAGACTAGATGTCCATACAATAGCAAAACATATGTGAGAGCACAAAAGAATAGTCTATATTAAACAAGGATGATCTCAAAAGCTATGCATGTTAATGATCTAGTAATCATAGTAATACTCATCAGAACATGAATCATTAAAACAAAAATCATAGTAACATGAAAATCATATGATCTTTATGCATATGCATGTGCATTAGATCTAGGGCATACATGTTAGTTTAAACAAGGTGTGAACACTAAATATAGATCCATATGAAACATGGGTGCTCAAATAACTAAACATGTATAACATTAGTCTAATGAGCATAGCACAAGCATAATGAACAATAAAACATAACATGCTACAAATAGATGAACATGAAAAGCATGCAAATAAGTGGGAGTTAGAGAATGATACCAAAAGCAATGAAGGTTCTTCTCTAGTTCTCCAAACCAATGGTGGTCCTCTCCACCAAGTTCCCTTGAGTGTGAAGCATCCAAATAATTCTCTTTTAAGCTTAGAATGCATCCACCTCAAGGCACCAAATCTCTCACGTGATGCGAGAGCCTCCACCTACACCAAACATCAAAGAGGTGGATCTTGGTACCCATTTTCTTGTGGGTCCACGGGGGTTAGCATCTCTCCTAACCCAAACAAGATTAGTTGCTAAATTTTCAAAATGTATTCTATCATAGCAAAATCTAGCAAGGTGGCCTTTCCGACCACAATGTGCACATGTGTACACGTGAGCATACATATGATGGTGGTGATCATGAGAAGCATGTGTATGCATAGATGGGTGTGCATGCAAGGTTGGAACTTGTTTCTTGCGAACCAAGGTTTCCAAACGTGTGTGATTCATGGCACAATGGCTCAAAGTGGAGCCCAAACAATCAACACTTTTCTTCAAATTATTTATATCATTTTCTATGCTAGAAGACAAAGTGGAACATGCTATAGGAGTGCAAGAAGTAGAAGCTACACTAGCATGACAAACATGAATATCAATCTCATTTTGTAAAGATTTATTTTTAATCAAAACCAAATCCAATTCTTTTGTAATTGAATCAATTTTATTTTTCAAAGTAAGATTTTCTTTGAAAGCAAGATCCAATCTAGAAGACAAAACCTCATTGTGTTCTACAACATCATCAAAATCATTTTTGTTTTTCAAATCTTCAATCTCTTTAAGTGCAAGTTCAAGTTGAGATTGTAGTGAGTCACGTTCACTAGTGATCTCTTCTTTCTTTTGCAAAATCAATTCAAAATTAGAACATAAATCCTTTAATTCATTTTTCAAAACAAGATTATTCTCTTTCAACAAATTATGTTTTTCCAACAAATTTTCAAGCTTATGAGCAAGTTCCATATTTAAAGTTTGAACTTCAAAACATCCATGACAATAGGAACTAGAGCTATCATCTAGAGGGGAATCCGAATGTACCTCAAGGGAGTTCTTCCCTTGGACCATGAGGCATTGCTCTTCGGATTTTTCTCTCTTAGATCTCCTCATCTTGTTGATAATCCTTGGAAGCTCGGGAGAAGTCAAGATGCTCCAAACTGCAAAAGCCGAATCATAGCGATCAAAAATAGGTAAAAGATGTTCATTTAGAGATGCTAGAAGTGTCCTAAGGGCTAATGCATTGGCCTTCTTATGCTTGCTACTATTAGGGAGGGATTCTATAGTGATGGCTTGATAAACTAAATGTCCTAGTCCTTTTAGATGTCTAATCATGTCAACCTTCCAAGAATCAAGTCTAAAATGGTCAAACATAGGAGGGCTATCCATGAGTGCAAACTAGTATGAGTGCAAATGAAAAAGCAAAGAAGATTAGCAATCCAAGATCACTCCTAGGTGGTTAAACCTAAATATCAGGAGCACTAGCTCTGATACCAATTGAAAAGACACCTAGAGGGGGGGTGAATAGGTGACAATGCTAATCTATGGAACTAAATGCGGAATTTAAAAACTTAATGCAATTCACACTCAAGTGCTATCAACAAGTGATGCACACAACCAAGCCAAGCAAATATGAATGAGCAATATAAATAAATACAAGGCACAAAGTAAAGAGAGAGAGAGAGAGAGCCAATGGATCAAGCGCAAACAACAAGATATGTTATCGAGGTTCGAGCACCCAGCTCTACATCCCCGCCTTCGACACACGAAGGATTTCCACTAGCTCGTCCACCTAGGACCCTTTACAAGGAGTACCCAACTCCTCTCTTTACAACCTCCTCCTTGAGGCACAAATCCAAGCCAACCAACACAACCTCCTCCTTGAGGCAAACACCAAACCAATACAACAAACTCCCAATCACCAACCAATACAAGGATCACCTCTCAACTAGAGGGATACAACCCAAAGCACAAAGCTAAGAAAAGATTGGGTTACAACTTGGTGGTCACAACAACAACCACAAACAACTTCTTCTTCCACACAAATAACCTATAGATATAGATAGTAGATTTTAGCTCAAGTGTGGAGAAAACCAAAGGAATGGAAATCAGAAATCACAAAGAAAATCCTTGGGAAAAATCAAGAAATCAAGATAGAATAGTTCAATCAAAATTCTTTCCCAAAAACTCTTTTCTTTGAATTTCCAAACCTTAGCAAAAACACCAAATAGATTGTTCAATATGAGTTCAAAAACTTCTTTTAATTGTAGCAAAAACACTAGAGAGTATGGAAAAATTCGCACTAAAAACCTTAGAGAAAACCTCTCTCAAATGGGGTATTTATAGGCAATTACAGAAAATAGTCGTTGACAGAACTTTTGCCAGAAATAGCCTTCCGGTCGACCGGGACGGTCGACCGCCCAACGGTCAAATTTAGAACCGTTGTGGCTACCGGTCGACCGCCTCGGTCGACCGAAAATACCTGAGAGCAAACAGCTCTCTGTCGGTCGACCGCTTCGGTCGACCGGATGCAGTGTCAGCCTGCGTGCACGTAACCGTGCACGTCAGTCGACCGGAATGGTCGACTGGCTTCTTTGTTGCGGTCGACCGTACCAGTCGACCGGAAAAGCCTGGCAGATAAAAACAGGTCTGAAATCTGGGGAAAAAATATTATAATAAATCCCACAAAATCTCTAAAATTCCATAAAAATAGTTTTATCATTTTATATTGAAATACAAACTTGTGTTAAAAATCCCAACACAAATTTCAAACATATTTGACTATTTTTGTGTCATAGAAATTTTGCCAAAAACCAAAAACCGTATTTTCTAAAACCTTGTATTTTGAATAGAAAATACACATTGTCTAAAACTTATCCATGATACAAAAATATGATATTTAAACACTTTGAAGCATATTGTATATGAATAGAAATTCAATATACAAGAAACATATATATATCATGATTTTTGTCATTAAGTCCAAAAATATGTTTTGTTGTAAATACCAAAACATAAAACACATGGAATAGATTATCAAACAAAGTTTGTCTAAACAATTGAAGCATGCATGTATATAGAACAAATCATATATACACTAAACCATGTAAACTTGTTTTGATAAAAAATCTATTCATGAAAACCAAGATCGGTTAAACCTAAAACCGAAAATCAAAACATGAAAGGTGTGTGTTGTGAACTTGAGCTTATCATACTATTCTAATCTTTACAATTAGGATCTAAACACAAAACTAAACAATGGTACCGATGTCTTCTTGTAGAGCGCAATCTCCAAGCTAGAGCGCAATCTCCAAGTCGGCTCGATCCAAAAACTCTTGATTCACCGAGCAAGTGCAATGTATGATCTTTGATGCGCGGGCTCTTGAATCAACATGTGCAAGCTTCCAATACATCTTGTTGAAGCTAAACACCAACTAATATCTTGATTAATGATCTGAAACTAAAATCACAAGATTATTAGTACATATAACTACATGAGTTAATCATCATCAAAACTAGAGTGGAAAGCCTTTGGGCCAACATATATAACTTTATGAATTTTGTCATCTTTAAAAAGGGGGAGATTGTTGGCCCAAAGGCTCATCACTCTAGTTTTAATAATGACTAATTCATTTAATTATTAGTACTAATGATCTTGTACTCATTTAGTTCAGAGATTCTACAAAAATCTTAGTCAGTGTTTAGCTTCAATAAAAGATTCGAAGTCAAATTTTGAAGTTAACATGTGTTGATTCAAGAGCTCACACTTCAAATCAAATCAATTACTCAAAGAGGAGTCTAGCTCATGGATCAAGTCAAGATGGAGAAGAAGATTTTCAAGAGAAGATTTTTAAGACTTGAGTCCTTATTTGTAAGTTTAAGATTTTATTTTAGATAAAATATAAAGGATAGATTAGTTGTGGATTGCTCAGCCTCATTTACACACAGACACTAATTAAGTCAAAATATTTCATGTTAAATAGTTTTAGCTTTTAGAAAATATAGTTTTGGTTTTCAAATAATGCATCTTTATTTTCATAAATAGACTTCATCAAAACAAATTTACATGGTTTATACATGTGTATTGGATTTCATCTATACACATTGATACTTCATAATGTTTAAAAACTTATTCTGATATTTCTAGTTCATGGTTCTAAGTTCTGTTAAAGTTAAAACTTATTTTGTGCTTATTATAAAAAACAAGTATATTTCACCTTCTATGTATATTGGATTCTATACATACACACTATTCTTCAAATGTATTTAAATATCTTATTTTTGTATTTGAACTTGTTTTGAAAAATCGATTTTTCATTTCAAAGTTTAGATTTTGAAAAATACGGCTCTCGGTTTAAGCTTTAACTTCTATATCGTAAAAATAGTTCAAATTGTTTGTAATATATGTTGATTTTTTATACACATATTTATACTACAAAGTATTTCATTGAACCTATTTTTGTGGAATTTATAGGATTTAAATAAAAATTTTAGGGTTTTACAAGTCCATGTTTTAAATCCTTAAAACCCTAATTTGGGCTTCTGGCGGTTGACAAACCGGTCAACCGAACCAGGGCTCAATCGACTGAGCGGTCGACCGACGTTCACAAAACATGCACAAGCCCTTGGTCGTAGGGCCGATTGACCGTGCAGTTAACTGATCTAGAGAGGCTACTCTCTGGATCTGGTCCCGGTCGACTGAGCGGTCGACCGACAAAAGAGCATTGCTCTTTGGTTTTGGTCACGGTCGACCAAGCGGTCGACCGATAGGGCAATGGCCAGGGTGTGGTCGACCAGCAATCCCAACGGTCTGAAATATGATCGTTGGCCGGTTGACAAGTCGTGCGACGGACAGGTTATCTGGCCAGAAAACTGAGCTAATGGCTAGTTTTCGAAGCTTAATTTAAAGGGCTGTTTTGGCCAGTTTTGGTCAAGATTTTCATAAGTATTTTTGAGTGCTTTTCTACAGAGTTTCTCAACAAGTTTTAGAGCTTCACTTTCGTATCCAAAAGAGTTTTTCAAGAGTTTTTAACTTGAGTTTTCAAAAATATTCTCTTAAGTTTTTCCACCACAATTCTATCTAGTTTTTCTCACACAGGCTTAAGCTTCCTATTGCTATATTTATCCTCTTGGATCCTTGTTGTGAGAGAGTTTGTTTTTGTGATCAAGAGAAGTGATTATAAGTGTTCCACCACCTTGTATTTGAGGAATCGTGGAGGTTGTGGCCTCAGCGAGCTTGCGGGTTCGCGTGTGTTGTTCTAGTGGAAACAAGCAAGGGTCTTGCGGGTCCAAGATTTCTTGAGGGAGCTCATTGCAGGAGATGCGGCACGGACTGATCTTGCAGGATCACTATAGTAAAAATCCTTCATAGTGGTGAAGGTGGGGACGTAGAGCAAGTAGCTCGAACTTCAAAATAACTCTCCCTTATTTGCGATTGCTCATCTCTCTCTCTCACTTGTGTTTTATATCTTGCATGCTTATATTGTTCATATCTTTATATGCTTGATATTTACTTGTGCTTTATTGATATAGTTGCTTGGGATTGTTTAGTATTTTGCATACTCTTATTCCTTCCACACACATTGCATGCTTGTGTTTATGCTTATACTAGTATTCAACCAAGAGAGATATAGTAGCGCCATAAATTTTAATTTAGAGGAATCTTGACGTGAAGCCTAAAGCCCTTCACTGGAAATTCGGCTTTATTCTTTAGTTATACGTTGTGTGTAGTTTTAGTTTACAAAATAGTTTTAATTCTATGTTGTTTGGCATTTGATTAGCCAGGCACCTATTCACCCCCCTCTAGTGACAGTACACGTAGAGGGGGGGTGAATAGGTGTACGGCTAATCTAATGAACAATAATACGGAATTAAAAACTTAATACAACACACTTAGTGTAACCAACGAGTGTAGCCGAATTCCCGGTGAAGGGCTCTGGACTAACTCCTCTGAATTCCTCTAAATAAGAGTTGAGGTGCTATGTAAAGCTCTCTTTGTTAAACACAAGTATTGGCACACACAAACAACATAAGCATGTATATGATATGACATTTCAATCAATACACAATGTAAGAGAGAGAGTTAGAGAAAGTGAATCAATCACAAACACCAAGATATGTTTCAAGGTTCGAGCACACAGCACTACGTCCCCGCCTTCACACAGAAGGATTTCCACTAACTCGTCCACATAGGACTTCCCACATAGGGAACCTCCACTGAGGATTTAGGACAAATACAATCGGGAGTACACATCTCTCTCCAACAAATACAATCTCTACTCTTAGAGGCAAGGCACAAAGCCACTCAAACACATTCACCTCACACTTGAGGGATTCCAACATAATCTCCACCTCTCACTAGAGGGAGCCAAATACCACTTCTACTATCACCTCACACTTGAAAAATAACAACTCAATTACCTCTCACTAGAGGGATATCACAATCAATGGAAGGTTTACAACTAGGTGGTCTAAAAATCACAAACCAATTTTTCTCACTAAAACAAAGATTCTATAGATAGCATAGAATGATAAGCTCAAGTGTGAGAAATAAAGAGTTTAGAAATCAAAATCACAAAGAAAAACTCTAGGGAAAACTTCTAAAATTGATATAAAAATGAAGATCAAAAACAATCCCAAAGACTTTCTTTTTTTTTGAATTTTCCAACCCTTTTAAAACAAATGAAGATAGATCTTTTGGCTCTAAAAACTCTTTTGAAAACTTATATTAAAACACTAAAGAAGATGGAAATTTTGCTCTTGAAAATTGTTATTAAAAACCAACTCAAATTGGGGTATTTATAACCCCATTTGGAATCTGCCCGTTGGCAGCTGAAATGGGCATTTTTGCCCTTCCGGTCGACCGGCCAATGATTGGGAAAGAATCGTGTTGTAGATTGCACAGATATGATGTAAAAGAAAGAAGGTTTAGAGTCAACCTTTGTGCTTGATCAATCCACAAATGTATTTATAAGGTCAATGTATCCTTTCCAATCTCCGCTATAGCAATGGCTATACCAGGTCGATCCTCGAGGAGAGCTCACGTTGGAAGTTTTACGGTTCGGAGTGAAGAAATGAAAACGAAGATTCTTCTTTGTATTTACACAAATTCAAGAAGCATGGAAAAGAAAATTAAAGAAGTGGTGGATTTGTGCATTATGAAAAAGAAATCAAAAGAACTTTGGCGAAGTGTATTGCTTAAGAAAAGAAGCTAGTAAAAAAAATGTTGGAAAACTTTAGATGAGAAAGTACATGGCTAGCTAACTTTACTTCGCTAACTTACTACACTCAATGGTGATGCTTGATTGTCTCATGTTGATTCATTGACAATAGAGATAACTTGCTTGTTTATTCAAGTACTTTACCGTTTTGAAGATGAGTGTTCCTTAAGTTCTTAGCTTGAAGCCTCATATTGATTCATTGGCTCTCTAGATAGATTTTCAATGATGAACTCTAGGATTGGTACTCAAGGGATGCTAAGTTAGAAGAATCAACATTCATTTAAACATTCAAGACATAACAACAAATTAGCTTGAAGTAAAGAAGTTGTTCTACAAGTAGCACATGTTTGGTGATCCATCTCCATGTTCCATCAAGGCTCTTGTTCTAGACAAGGCTCTAAATGAGGCACACATGAGTCATATGGAGTATGTACAAGCATTCACCAAGGGAAAGCAACTCTACTTCCTTGGTAAGTAAAAGAAACTCTCACAATGCAAGTATAAAGATAAACAATCATCCAAAGAGATAGAAGTTAGCTAGGTACATTGTTAGCTAGCCATGCAATAGAAATTTAGCTATCCATTACACAAGTAACAAAACAACAATTCATGATGTAAAGCAAAGAGAAGTAAAGCAATGAAAATGCAAGAGAAGTAAAACAAGAAAGTAATGCAATGTAAAACGTACTAGAGCTTGCAAAGAGAAGACGAAGCTTTGATTAACCCTTGTTACAAGTGATGTCACCTCCTTGATTACAAGCTTTCAACAGCACTCACTCTCTCTCTTTGACAAAATCTCTAGGAGGAAGAAGATGGAGACTAAAACCTAGGAGAAGACTAAAACAAAATACAAGAGTTTCCCTAGTTCTCTCCTCTCTCTTCTCTGTTGCGATCGTGCAGACCCTGGTCCTCTATTTATAGCCCTCAGTGAGAAGGATCTAGAGCCCTGGCCGTTGGCGCAAAATCTGGGATCTAACAGCTTCATAACCGCCGCAAATTGGTGGGAAAATCTAGGTTTTGGCGGCAAAATCTGGGCCGTTGAGCCCAGATTTTCTGGTACAGGTTCGTTGCGAAGTTGTTATCCACGTGGCCTTCTGGAAGATTTAGTTGGCACGCGGATCTCTCCTGAATCCAGATTCAAATCTTGGGCTCTTTTTGGGCTTTTGAATTAATCTCTTTAATTATTGCTAATTAAAGAGATTTATGGGCTTTCTCTCTTTTAAGTTATGGACCTGCAAAAATAGAGAGAAAAGGATTAAAAATCACATTTTATATACAATATGCATGGTATGGAAGTGGTAAAATATGCAAATATGTATAACAATCACACCCCCATACCTAGCTTTTGCTCGTCCTCGAGCAAAAAAGAAAGAAAAAGAAAATCCTAACTAATTTATTACACACTTTCGTAGGTGACACGATTGCACTGAGCACGTGCAACAAGCCGTTAAACCTCTAGGTTACCCTAGAGGAGGAGTGTTGTCTCCTGAGGGTTTTCAGCGGATTGCACCCACAAAATCCATAAAGAAAAATAAAAAGGGTTAGTGAAATTTTTGATCCATGTTTAAAGATTCTAACTTGAGCTATAGGTTTCAGGTTACCCTAAACTTTTCATTCCTCTTATAAGTGTCTATTTGGAATTTTGTTTTCAGCTTAGGTTAAGATTTTAGGGAAAAGATCAAAAATCGGATTTTGCATCAATCCTAGGATATATACATCTATAAATATGAAGGATCTTTCTTAGACTAAGTTCATTTATTTACTAATATATATAATATTTTTTTTCTCTTTTTTTTTTAATTTTATTTACAATGTTTATTTATTTACATTTCCTTAGCATCCTTAGGCTTTCTAGTTTACCCTTGTAGCGAGCCTTTAACCGATGACTCCCAAACCAGACGGTCTTAGGGCACCAGATGAGAAAACATCCCTCAGGTTTAAGGTCTCGAGTAAAAAAGGCCACGAAGGAATTTAAGGACTTAACCACCTTTAGGCGTGATCGGCAATGCTTCTTGAGGCACGGCTAACCAGCTTAGTCAGTGGCTAAGTATTTATTATTTATTTATGTACATCTCTTTTTTTTTTATATATTTTTTTATTATATATATGTAAATAAAATCACAAAGTCTTTGATTAATCCTTCAATATGTTTAATGTTTATATCTAAAGAAAGAATTAAAATCTAGTAATTTTTCTAATCCTTTATTACTTAACCTAAAAATCTAACAAAACTCCTCTTTTCAACTTATAATTAGAAATCTTAATTTAGAGCTTCCTTAATCCCTAAGTTTCAAGTTTGATTCTTTAAACATGGATCAAAGAATTTCTTCTTTTTTTTTTATATTTTTTTATTTTTTTTATTTTTTTATATTTTTCTAAAAGAAAAAGTAAAATCTAAAAAGAAAGTAGAAAATCTCTAAAGAAAGGTAAAATCTAAAAGAAAATAAAAACCTAAAAAGAAAGTGAAAAATCCTAAAAAAAATAAAAGGCCTAAAAAGAAAGTGAAAAAATCCTATGTTAGCATCTACCCCCCATACCTATCTCATGCATTGTCCCCAATGCATGCAAGATGAAATGATGCATGAAATAGGAAAAGGATAAAGCTACTCCCTCTGTCGTTTTGGACCCGCGGTGGTGCTAGGTCCAGCCGACTGTGATCTCCTCAACGCTGCCTCCATACTATCTAATCGAGAGGATTGCTCCTCTACCTTCTTTCTCAGCCTCACTTGACCCCTAAAGATTTTCTTCATGCCCTTCCACATGGTGGACATGAAGGTTCGTGACTCAGTTGGGGGGTCCTGCCTCCGGAATTGTGGCTCATCTATCTCCTCCAGGCTTTCCTCCGAAGAGGACTCCACAGGTACATCCTCAGGCTGGGCACTGGGTGTCCTGAGCGCCTGCAAGCAACCATTATATGAGCTTGTGGGTCTCTCTACAGTAACAGGCACTCGGTCAAATGTATTAAAGACAGCGTCTGATATGAACTGTTTACACAGACGTGTGATTAAGATTGAATGGGAATGCTTTGGACCCCGAGTGCGGGTGGAATGTTCAAGAATGGCACGGAAGATGGCCCTATTCAAACAGACCGTGTGGTTATGTGTCATTAAATCATGGATTATTTGTAACACGGGTCTGTTAAAGGAAGATTGATGGTCAAGCCCAAAAATGTTGCGTTGGACCCAGCGTCCAATACAATGAACATTTCGAAAAGTCGTGTTGGCTTTGAGCCCACGGTCCTGAATTGTACAGCGGACCCCCATGATGGGTATGTAATCTAGCAATGGCAAGGGGTCGCTATGGTGGGGATAAATGGGGACAGCAGTGATTTCAGCAATGAGTGGGATGGTGACAAAGATGTCACCGAATGGCATGTGTACTACAAATTGGTGCGTGTCAAAATTCACAGATGCATGATCAATTGAATTATAAAAAGTAGTGACAAGATCAGGGCAATAATATGCATCGTAGTCATTGTTATCATAGACCAAAGAGTACCAATTCCATGCACGTATTCTATCCACAAAGATGTGCCCATACCCCCCACTATCATTCAAAAGTATGGAAAAATCCCTTTCTACAAACAAATTCGGGGCCATGTATGATAATGGAATTAAAGCAAAGGATTTAAGTATGAGAAATCAAACCACCCCCGGAGATCGTGGGGGGAAATCCAAAAACAGTTGTGCAGAAGGCACCCGGGACAGAATCTGGAAGAATGGCTCTGGATCTGTCACTAGAAGTAGAAATCAGTCAGGCAGAATTTTTCTGGGCGCCAGAAGTGGCCGGAGTGTGGCGGATTTGCGGCCGGAAAAGGGAAATTGCGGCAGATCAAAGGATTCTGGTGAAGGGAAAATTTCAGAGGTCGGCTTCGGGAAGAAGGAGTTTAGATCTGAGGGTAAGTCTGCGTTTGAAGGAGAAGGAGTAGGTGAGGAGAGTATTTATAGGGGGAGAGAAAATGGAATTTCTAATTTTATCCCTAGGTCAAAGGTGTATTTACAAACCTAGGGTAAAGAAGTGGAAAATGAAGATGACCCTAGGAAAAGAGGTAAAATCCTAGGAAAAAGTCTCTCATTTTTATTATTATTTTTTTATTATTTTTTTATTTTATATTTACAAAATTTTATTTACAAAAAATGGTCCCAAAATGATATACAGGAAAATGCTCGGGAAACTATACAGATGGAGTGGTCACAAATAAACTGGGTCACAAAGACCCAATTCATGAACTTCGTGTGACACGGAATCAGTGGTAAAGAATGGCTTTAGACGTTGACCGTTCACAGTGAATTTGTTACCATTATTCGGGTCAAGAATCTCAATCGCACCATGGGAGAAGACATTTTGAACAATGAATGGCCCTGACCACCTGGTTCTCAATTTACCAGGGAAAAGGTGGAGTCGTGAATTGTACAACAGAACCTTTTGTCCTACGACAAAAATTTTCCTGTGAATGGATTTATCGTGAAAAAGCTTGGTTCTGTGTTTCGTGATCCGAGCATTGTCATATACTTCGTTTCTTAACTCTTCAAGCTCAGATATCTGCAACTTCCTTAAAGCACCGGCTTTATCCAAATCCAAGTTCAGCTGCTTTAAAGCCCACATAGCTCGGTGTTCTAATTCCACAGGCAAGTGACAAGGTTTTCCAAATATAACTCGATATGGAGACATACCGAGGACAGTCTTGTAAGCGGTCCTGTATGCCCATAAGGCATCAGTGAGTTTGATGGACCAATCCTTACGGTTTTGTCCTACGATTTTCTCCAAAATGAGTTTTATCTGTCTATTCGTGACTTCTACTTGCCCGTTGGTTTGAGGATAGTAAGCCGTGGATGTTTGTGAGTGATAGAATATTTGCGCATCAGGGCTTCAAAAGCCCGATTGCAAAAATGACTCCCATTGTCGCTTATTATCGCACGGGGGGCTCCGAAGCGAGAGATGATGTAGTCTCGTAAAAACTTGATGACAACTTGGTTGTCATTTGTCCTTGTTGGAATTGCTTCAGCCCATTTGGAAACATAATCTACGGCTACCAAAATGTATTGGTTACCGTAGGACAGAGGAAAGGGTCCCATAAAATCGATGCCCCAGAGGTCAAAAATTTCGACTTCCAAGATGGGTGTGAGGGGCATCATATCTCTCTGTGTGATACGACCCGTCATTTGACACTTATCACAAAGCTTGCAAAAATTGTATGCATCCTTAAAGAGAGTGGGCCAGTAGAATCCACTCTGAAGCACTTTCTCAGCAGTTTTCCGTGGACCAAAATGTCCACCGCAAGCTAACTTGTGACAAAATGTCAAAACACTCTGATGTTCATCCTCAGGAAGGCACCTACGTATGATTTGGTTAGGACAATATTTGAATAAATACGGTTCATCCCAAAAGAAGAACCGCATTTGTCGCATGAAACGGTGTTTTTCCTGGCCTGACCAATGAGAAGGTATTTGCCTGGTAGTAAGGTAATTCACTATGTCAGCATACCAGGGCTCTCCACATATCTCAAAAATGTGTTCGTCAGGGAAATCGTCATTAATTGGTATACTCTCCTTAGGTGCATTTGGGATTCTCGACAAATGATGAGCTACCACGTTCTCAACGCCCTTTTTATCTTTAATCTCCAAATCAAACTCTTGCAAAAGAAGTATCCATCGAATCAGTCTTGCCTTAGCATCCTTCTTTTGCATTAAGTATTTTAGGGCGGAGTGATCAGTGAAAATAATAGTCCTGGACCCTAGCAGATATTGACGAAATTTCTCCAACGCAAAGACAACCGCTAAAAATTCCTTTTCAGTAGTTGTGTAATTGAGTTGGGCATCATTCAGCGTTCTTCTAGCATAATAGATTACGTGTTGCCTATTATCAATACGCTGTCCTAAAACGGCGCCTATAGCAAAGTCAGAGGCATCACACATAATCTCAAAAGGCTTGGTCCAATCTGGTGCAGAGATGATCGGTGCTGAGACAAGTCTACTTTTAAGCTCCTTCCATGATTTTTGACATTCCTCATCAAATATAAAGGGTACATCCTTTCCTAAGAGATTTGTTAAGGGTCTTGCAATGTTGCTAAACCCTTGAATAAATCGCCTATAGAAGCCGGCGTGCCCTAAAAATGATCTAATGTCCTTTAAGCATGTTGGTTCAGTGAGCTTCGTTATGACTTCCACTTTAGACTTGTCCACCTCGATTCCTATACGTGAAACCTTGTGCCCAAGTACGATTCCTTGCTTGACCATAAAATGACACTTTTCCCAGTTAAGTGTCAAATTTTTCTCCATACAGCGTTGTAACACCAGCTTTAAATGGTACAAGCATTGCTCAAAGGAATCCCCATAAATCGAGAAATCATCCATGAAAATTTCCAGAAATTTCTCCACCATGTCCGAAAAGAGGCTCAACATGCAACGTTGAAACGTTGCAGGAGCATTGCATAAACCGAAGGGCATCCTTCGGTAAGCAAATGTTCCAAAAGGACAGGTGAAGGTAGTCTTATCTTGGTCCTCGGGAGCAATTGGGATTTGATTATATCCTGAATATCCATCCAGGAAACAGTAATACTCGTGTCCCGCCAATCTCTCCAGCATTTGATCAATGAAAGGAAGTGGAAAGTGGTCTTTACGTGTGGCAGTGTTCAGTTTCCTGTAATCAATACAAACTCGAATCTTCGTTGGAAGACGTGTTTGTATCAATTCTTTATTCTCATTTTCTACCACAGTAAATCCTGCTTTCTTAGGCACAGCGTGAACTGGACTTACCCACTGACTATTGGATATGGGATAGATAATCCCATTGTCTAATAGTTTCAAAATCTCAGATCTAACAGCTTCTTGCATAATTGGGTTAAGTCTACGCTGTGGGTCTCGTTTAGGCTTGGCATCTTCCGTCAAATGAATCCTATGTTGAACAATGGAAGGACTAATCCCCTTGATATCAGCCATGGTCCAACCAATGGCTTCTCTATTTTCCTTAACACAGTCAGAAGGTCCTCTTCTTGTTGTTTAGTGAGATTGGATGCAATGATTACCGGAAAGGATTCCTTCTCATCCAAGTACTTGTACTTGAGATGGTTGGGAAGAATCTTAAGCTCAGAAGAAGGGACCGGATCTATCACTGGTTGTTCATGGTGTAAGGGAAGAATAGGGGTGGAATTAGTAGTCCTTTCAACATTTGATCCAACAATCTGATCAAAGTTGAAGTCATCCGACTCCAACTCAAACTCTTCTTCAGACTCATACTCAACCTCCTCCACATGTTCGCTGGTTAACCCCTCTATCAAGTTCACTTCGAAAGAGTCACTGTCCAAATCCCTTGGCTGCTTTCCCAGATGGAAGACATTCACTTCTTTTGTCATATCTCTGAACGTTAGACGCATCGATCCATTTCGGCAGTTGATGATCGCATTCGCTGTGGCTAAGAAAGGACGTCCGAGAATGACAGGTGTTTGCGCTCTGTGATTTTGTACGGGTTGTGTTTCTAAAACAACAAAATCCATGGGGTAAATGAATTCCCCGACCCGTATTAAAACATCTGTAATTTCCCCCTTTGGAATCTTTACAGAGCGGTCAGCCAATTGGATAGTCATCTGGGTTGGACGAAGGTTGCCTAACCCTAACTGCTGATATACGGAAAAGGGGAGAAGATTGATGCTCGCGCCCAAGTCTAGCAAAGCCCTATTTATGGTGGTCTGCCCTATGATGCAAGAAATGGTAGGGCTCCCTGGATCTTTGTATTTCACAGGGATCGGACCATTGAGCAGTTCACTTATGTTGGAAGCCAAGAAGACTTTTTTAGGGACATTAGCTTTTCTCTTTTTGGTACACATTTCTTTCAGAAACTTGGCGTAGGATGGGACTTGTTGAATGGCATCTAAGAGAGGGACATTGATTTGTACTTGGTTGAATATCTCTCTTATCTTCTCCATGTGAGCATTCATCTTATGATTTGTAAGCCTATTTGGGAATGGGACAACAGGCTTGTATGTTTGCTCATCAACTTTCTCTTTTCCTTTGGACTGGGAAGTGGATGGTTGTGTGCTTGAAGAAGGACTATTTTGCATGGGTTGTACTGGAACAGAAGGTGGTGACACAGATTTGGGAGACTGATTCGAAACCTTATTATCTACATGCTTCCCAGATCTAAGGATTTGAATGGCTTGGCATTGGCTGGGTCCCAAGTCTTCAACTTCGTGCAGGGGAAAATGAGTTTTGGGTTGGGCACTGGTTGGCTAGGTAACATTCCTTTTTGGCGTTCAGTCAGAGAATTAGCCAACTACCCTATCTGGATTTGCAATTTGTTCATGTCCTGCTGCTGATTGTTGATCATTGAAGCTTGGGTCTTAGATAAGGTCTCTATCATTTTCTCCAAATCAGAAATTCTCTTATCTGAAGGATTGGGTGGTGGATGATGTTGATACTGGGGCTGAAAATTTGCTTGGTAAGACACAGGATTTTGATATGACTGGAATCTTGGTGGGTTCTGGTATGAATGGACATTTGGTGGGTTCTGGTGGTAAGTCAGTGGATGAGACTGAGCAGGGTATTGTTGTGAAAATGGTTGTCTCGGCTGCTCGGGACCAGACTGACTCCAAGAAAAGTTTGGATGGTTACGCCATCCCGGATTATATGTTTTGGAGTAAGGATTGTAAGTGGGTCTGGTGTATGCGGCATTCGTACTCTCCTGAAACATTTGAGTTTGATAAACTGGACACTCCTCAAACAGATGATTCAGATCATGGCAGTAGGTACAACCCGGATTTACCACAGATGGGTTGACCTGATTCACAGCAGAGTTTTCCCTCGACTCTAGCAACTCAATCCTCTTCATCAACTGTGTGATTTTAGCTTCTGCAGCTATTGAGGATCCTATGGAATGTAAACCAGTTCTGAAAGTTGTGGGTGTGGTTTTCTCAGTACATGACTCCCACTGGACTGTCTTTTCAGCTAAAGCCTCAAAAAGATCCCAACCCTGATCTTCATCCTTCTTTAAGAATTCTCCTTGACACATGGTTTCAAGGAGCGTCTTAGTCTGATAATCAAGCCCATCATAGATAATCTGGCACTGGCGCCATTTTTCTATACCGTGATGGGGACACAGGGCTACTAGTCTTTGAAGCGCTCAAAGTACTTCCAAAACGGTTCATTGGCTTCTTGTTTGAATTGCATTATATTCTTCCTCATAATGGCTGTCTTATGGATAGGATAAAACTTTTTAAGAAAGACCTTAACGAAATCATCCTATGAAGAAATTGAACTAACTGGGAGATTATAAAGCCACTTCTTAGCAATATCCTTAAGTGCAAAAGGTATAAACCTAAGTCTGACAGCATCTTCGGTTAACTGGGAAATTCTCATCATAAGGCATACTTCTTCAAACTCTCGGATGAAGAAGTACGCATCCTCAGATTCAAGGCCATGGAATCGTGGAAGTGTGTTTATGAACTGGGGCTTCAACTCAAAGTTATTTCCATTTGTGTTTGGGAGGAGAATGCAAGATGGAAGTGATGTGCGGATCGGGTAGAACTTGTCTTGCAACGAAACGTTGGTGGTCATGATTGTGTCGAGTGGTGGTGTATGTGGCAGTGTAGAGACTCTCACAAGCCTAGCAGAATTCGGATCTCGATACCACTCTTGCATACAATTACACAATCAACGTGCACCGATCACACAGGCGGAAAATGAAAAATAACAATCAAGAAAAAAGAAAAATCAATCCAAGCTTTCTAGGTTTCCTGGACCTAGACGACTCCTAACTTTAGATCGTCCACAGGAGGTTTGGTGTAGACTTTGACTATAAGCAAATCAGCCAGGGAAGGTCAAGGTTGGTGGGAGGTTTTCCGTCAGAGACGTTCCTTAATTAAGTAACCAGCAACCTTCGGGCTTTCGGCCCTCAACCCCTTTCCTAGACACTGATTTTACAAAAGTCACTTTTCAACACTTTTCCCCCTTAGGATAATCTCCTAAGTGAGTCCGAATGTCCCTAGGGCCAGCGTCTAGCAAATTTTTATTTAGAAGCTTAGGATTGTGAGTGCTTGGGAAAATGATTTGTGGGCTAAGGAAAGGGTGATAAAATCCCCACCTTATCTTTTTTATGGGTAATGCCCTTAAAGTTGATTTGTGCAAGTGTACGATATAACAACAAGGTTCACTCAAAGCGTAATTAAATCAAGCAAAGAGTGAGTCCTAGTCTATATGCTATGCTTATGTACCTTGCCTCCAGCACTCTTCAACAGTAAAATTAAAGGAATTGAAAGACACGTGCCTAGAATGCAAATGTCTAAACAATTTTTTTAACTTTGCCACAAATTTTTTACTGTTGATTAGCAGATATAAGGTGAAGCATACAAGATTTTATGTATTGCAGCAGCTGTATTTTGCAGAGAAGCAAGCCCTGCAGAAAAGTGGTCAGTAGTCAACTCCTCCTTGCCGCATTTCTGCGGCAAAAACCCAGAATTTGCGGCAATTCAGAGGGATCCTGGTCTCTGCTTTCGAGAGCAGAGGCCCAGGTCCACTTATATGTTTCTGCAATGCAAAATTTCCTGTTTCTTCAACCTGTAACCTGCAACAAAGAAGAAGATTCGTTTAGTTCTTCACTTTAAAGAAAATCCGTTGCTCTCCCGGCAACGGCGCCAAAAATTTGATTGGGAAAGAATCGTGTTGTAGATTGCACAGATATGATGTAAAAGAAAGAAGGTTTAGAGTCAACCTTTGTGCTTGATCAATCCACAAATGTATTTATAAGGTCAATGTATCCTTTCCAATCTCCGCTATAGCAATGGCTATACCGGGTCGATCCTCGAGGAGAGCTCACGTTGGAAGATTTACGGTTCGGAGTGAAGAAATGAAAACGAAGATTCTTCTTTGTATTTACACAAATTCAAGAAGCATGGAAAAGAAAATTAAAGAAGTGGCGGATTTGTGCATTATGAAAAAGAAATCAAAAGAACTTTGGCGAAGTGTATTGCTTAAGAAAAGAAGCTAGTAAAAAAAATGTTGGAAAACTTTAGATGAGAAAGTACATGGCTAGCTAACTTTACTTCGCTAACTTACTATACTCAATGGTGATGCTTGATTGTCTCATGTTGATTCATTGACAATAGAGATAACTTGCTTGTTTGTTCAAGTACTTTACCGTTTTGAAGATGAGTGTTCCTTAAGTTCTTAGCTTGAAGCCTCATATTGATTCATTGGCTCTCTAGATAGATTTTCAATGATGAACTCTAGGATTGGTACTCAAGGGATGCTAAGTTAGAAGAATAAACATTCATTTAAACATTCAAGACATAACAACAAATTAGCTTGAAGTAAAGAAGTTGTTCTACAAGTAGCACATGTTTGGTGATCCATCTCCATGTTCCATCAAGGCTCTTGTTCTAGACAAGGCTCTAAATGAGGCACACATGAGTCATATGGAGTATGTACAAGCATTCACCAAGGGAAAGCAACTCTACTTCCTTGGTAAGTAAAAGAAACTCTCACAATGCAAGTATAAAGATAAACAGTCATCCAAAGAGATAGAAGTTAGCTAGGTACATTGTTAGCTAGCCATGCAATAGAAATTTAGCTATCCATTACACAAGTAACAAAACAACAATTCATGATGTAAAGCAAAGAGAAGTAAAGCAATGAAAATGCAAGAGAAGTAAAACAAGAAAGTAATGCAATGTAAAACGTACTAGAGCTTGCAAAGAGAAGACGAAGCTTTGATTAACCCTTGTTACAAGTGATGTCACCTCCTTGATTACAAGCTTTCAACAGCACTCACTCTCTCTCTTTGACAAAATCTCTAGGAGGAAGAAGATGGAGACTAAAACCTAGGAGAAGACTAAAACAAAATACAAGAGTTTCCCTAGTTCTCTCCTCTCTCTTCTCTGTTGCGATCGTGCAGACCCTGGTCCTCTATTTATGGCCCTCAGTGAGAAGGATCTAGAGCCCTGGCCGTTGGCGCAAAATCTGGGATCTAACAGCTTCATAACCGCCGCAAATTGGTGGGAAAATCTAGGTTTTGGCGGCAAAATCTGGGCCGTTGAGCCCAGATTTTCTGGTACAGGTTCGTTGCGAAGTTGTTATCCACGTGGCCTTCTGGAAGATTTAGTTGGCGCGCGGATCTCTCCTGAATCCAGATTCAAATCTTGGGCTCTTTTTGGGCTTTTGAATTAATCTCTTTAATTATTGCTAATTAAAGAGATTTATGGGCTTTCTCTCTTTTAAGTTGTGGACCTGCAAAAATAGAGAGAAAAAGATTAAAAATCACATTTTTATATACAATATGCATGGTATGGAAGTGGTAAAATATGCAAATATGTATAACAATCAGCCAACGGTAAAAAATTCGACCGTTGAGCCCTCCGGTCGACCGCCTGGTCGATCGTACCAGATCCAGAGAGCAACTGCTCTCTGGCCGGTCGACCACCCGTCAACCGAACTGGAAACAGAGAGCAGAGCTCTCTGCCCGGTCGACCGCCCGGTCGACCGGAGGCTTTTCCAGAGAGCAGAGCTCTCTGGCAATCGACCGACCTGGTCGACCGGCCTCCTAGCTTGGCTGCGTTCACATTCTATGCACGTTGGTCGACCGGCCTGGTGACCGCTCACTGCTACAGTCGACCGGCAGCCAACAGTCCAGCTAATATGGGTCTTAAAACTTGGGTTTTTACCTTTAATTAAATCCCATAAAATCACATAAATTCTACAAAAATCAGTTCATGTTATATCCTTGAAATACAAACATGTTTGAGTAAAAATCAAATCATGTTACAAACATTTTGAACCATTTTTGTGACTTGAAAATTTTGCTTTAAACCAAATTCTGTATTTTTTAAACAATAGAATTTTTGAAATGGAAGCCGATTTTTCCAAAACACATGTAAATACAAAAATATGATATTTAAACAACTTTGAAGCATATAGTATATGGATAGAATTCAATAAACATGAAATGTATTATATCTATGTTTTTGACATTAAATCCAAAAAAAGGTTTTGTTTAAATACAAAACTCCAAACTCATGAAGTAGACTATCAAAGTAAGTTTTTTTAAGTATATGAAGCATAGATGTATATAGATCAAATCTAATATATATGAAACCATGTAAACTTGTTTTGATTCTATCTATTCATGAAAAACCAAGATCCGTTTAACTGAAAACCAAAACAAAACATGAAACGTGTGTGTGTTGTGAACTTGAGCATATCACACTATCTAATCTTCACAAAGGATCTAAACTAAATCTTAACTAAACAAATCGAAGCCTTCTTGTCTCCAAGCCGACTCAACCCAAACGCGATTCCCCAGCTTGACTCCAACCGAGTGCTAGATATGACTTGACGCTCGAGCTCTTGAATCACCATGTGAAAGCTCCAAAATACCTTTGTTGAAGCTAATTGCCTACTAATATCTTGGTTAAATATATGAAACTAAATATCACAAGATTATTAGTAAACTATAACTACATGAGTTAATCATCACCGAAACTAGAGTGGAAGGCCTCTGGGCCAACAATCTCTCCCTTTTTGATGATGACAAAATCATGGAGTTATATATGCATGGATTAAAGTTAAGCTTTAAAGAAGCTCCCCCTTAACTCATGCATAGCAATAAACTATAAAGATATGCAATGAATGTTAAACATGAATATGCATAAACATGCATAAAATAATGAAATAAACATGCTCTTGATACCAAAATTTTAAAATAAATTACTTCTCCCCCTTTTTAAAATAAACATGTTCTTAAATACCAATTGAAAATATAAACTTAAAATAAACATGTTCTTTAAATAATTGCTCTTGATACCAATAAAAATTTCAATAAAAGTTCTTGATACTAACAATAAAAATTTCAATAAAAGTTCTTGATACCAACAAAACAAAACAACAAAATATGTTCTTGATACTAATATCATGCTCTTGATACCAATATCTACAAAACATAAAACAAATGTTTTTAAAATAAACTTAAATAGCATGCATATATACTAAAATACTTCTCCCCTTTTTTGTCAATCATCAACAAAGGGGTTAAAGAAAACAATAAAATAATGTTCTCTCCCTTTTTGTCTGAAACAAAAATCAACAGGGGGTGAAATCAAAGCAAAACATTATGATACCAATTGAAAAAATATATCAATTTAGTGCAAAGGTTTACATAGAAACATCATGATTCAAAATGATGATGCCAATTGAAAATAAACAAAACATTTTGATATCAATTGAAAGATATCAATATATAGGCAATCTTGATACCAATTGTAAAAATTAGTACCAACTGAAAATATTTTACACTTTTTATACCAATTGAAAAACATAAACCAATCTTTTTGGTTAAACACTAAACTCATTTTACAATATAGATACTAAATAGAGAATAATATCAATTTAATATGTTTGATACCAATATTGAAAATGAAACATACACCAATTGAAAATAATGAAACATATACCAATTGAAAATGATTTTTCATTAGGAGCGTATGATACCAAATTAAAAAAATAATATCATTTTTCAATAATTTTTCAACATAAGTGTGGGAGTAGAATATCAAAGGTAAACAAAACCAATTAAAAGGTGAAATATGAATTTTCTCCCTCTTTATGAAATACCAAACAAAATGATGCATAAGCTTTTATATGATACCAATTGAAAAACAATCAATTAAATATGATTGACATTTAAGGAATCAAGCTTAGCATAACCAAAATTCGTGCTCAAAGATATAGAGATATGGTAAGCACAAATAAAATACATATATATGTATGAAAAATTAGATACCAATCGAAATTGATACTATTTGAAGTGCAAGCATACATATATAAAAAAAAACATATATGAATATACAAGAAGAATGTCAATAGTGATACCAATTGAAAAGATACAATGATATCAATTGAAAACAAAATAAGATCAAGTGTATAACTCATACTTTCTACCACCCATTTCATGCACATGTTTAAATAGATTCGCAATAATGAGCATACAAGGCATGGTCGTCCAACCAACCGCCCTTGTAAGGGTAGGGGTTTTCAAAAATAAGTTTGAAAATAATATAATGATTGGTCGCTAATGTTGCATATTTAATATCATATTTCCATAATTATTATAGAATAAAATCTGCATTGTCCTAATTAAATGTTTAATTTATTTGCAGGCCCATTCCTTAAGGAGATGAAGAGAAATGAGCCCAAAAGCCCACCAAAATTCTGAATTAATCAGAATTAATTCGAACTCAGTGAATCAGAGAAAAATCAAGAGGTTGAAAACTGGTTGAGAAGAATCCTCCCAGAATCGATTGGTTGAAGCAAAGATCAAAGGCCATTTCGTCAAAATACCGAACTGAAACTGCAAATCCAACTACAGATAAAGCCAGAACGTGAAACCAGATAGCTCCACCAACAGGCTGTGGCCACCTGGCCACAGCAAGGCCGCGGAAGCGTGGCCAAACCGCGTTTTCATGGCTCTGTTAGGGAGTTAGGGGGAGTGTTTGCTCCCCCTTATCTTCATAATCTCCTGTAGATTGGGTTTTTGCCTATAAAAGGGCAGTATTTGCACTGAAAATGGGATGACCATGCAGAGATAGGATTTAGTCCAGTTTTCATTCCTTGTAGTTTAGGTTTTTCTTTTCTTTTTATGTAATTTTAATTTGTATGTAAGCTTAGGTTTAGATGAAGATTCATGTAAGTAAGAGAGAGAGGCTTATGTTGAGAGTGACACCGATGTACCCTCCTCCTTTCTTCCATTATTTCTGCAAGCAATAAAGGTAAATACTTTTTTATGTTCGACTCTTTACTTTTGTTTTCTTCTTCCTCTTTCTACTTTACCTCTTTTGGTTTTGTTGAGCATGCAAGTGAATCCAGAAGCATAAGTATAACAATGTTTTTGTGAGTGCCAACGATACTTCATGAAGATGTTCTCCTCCTCAAGATCCGTATCACTTAATTCTTGCTCGGCTTGATGATATAATGCGAATGGGGACTTAGCTCGATCTTATGACTTATGCGTTGAACGCCTCCGAAGCAAGGTAGAACATGCAAGGGTTCCAGGTAAGTCATCAACCAAACTAGGTGAGTAATTCTTTAATCTTCTTTCTTTTCTTTTCTTTTTAGTTTAGATCACCGACACGATTTCTTTCACCACATCTTCCAAATCCTTTTTCTTTCTTTTCCAATTCATTTGTACATAGTCATTTTCTGATTTTCTTCACCTTCTCATTCTATCGTTTTCCTTCTAACTTTAACCTATAACTCTTTTTCATTTTCATAACTTAAAACAAAGAAGAACCTTCATTTTTCTTCATAAAGATTTCAATAAAAAACCTTGAACGCTTCTATCGCAAACCCTCTTTGGGGATCACGACCCGCATAGCAACTTGCTATCGCGGTAAGAATTGAGCACTCGCACATCTTTATTTTTAAGTTTTGAAATTCCATATTTTGTGTGCTGGTTTAATCCCAATCAAATTTTGAGGCCGTTGCCGGGGATGGTAACGGTTTGGTAACGGTTTTTATTGAAATCTGGTTTTTATTGAATTTTTTGAACTAAAATGAATTTTTCTTCTCTGTTGCAGGTTACAAGGCAAGAAAAGCAGGAAAAAAAAGATTGCAGTAACATATAAGTAGTCTTGGGCCTCTGTTTCAGAAAATAGAGACCAAGTACCCTCTGAATTGCCGCGTTTGCTCGGCTTTGGCCGCATTTTCGCGGCAAGGAAGAGTTCACTACTAACTGGCTTTTTGCAGGGCTACTTGCTTTGCAAAATGATAGTTTGCTGCAAACTTTATTTCTTATATGCCATCACCATAAGCCTGCTAATAAACCAACAGTAAAACATTTGTTGAAAAAGTTATAAAAATTGATTAGACGTTTGTATTTTAGGCACGTGTCTTTTCAATTCATTTACTTTACTGCTGAAGAGTGCTGGAGCAAGGTACCTTCGCATTGCATCTAGAATAGGACTCATCTCTTGGTTGATTTACATCGCTTTGAGTGAATCTTGTTTACATATCTTGTACACTTGCACAAACTGATCTTAAGGGCATCACCCCATAACAAGATAAGGTGGGGATTTAATCACCCTTCCTTGGCCCAAAAATCAAATTCCAAGCACTCACTAACCCGAGCCTAACTAAAAATGAGTAGACGTTGGCCCTAGGAACATCTCGGACTCAATTAGGAGATTATCCTAAGGGGGGAAAGTGTTGAAATTTGACTCCTGCTAAATCAGTGTCTAGGAAAGGGATTAAGGGCCGAAAGCCCGAAGGTTGGTGGTTATTTTATTAAGGAACGTCTTTGACGGATAACCTCCCACCAATCTTACCCTGACCTGGCTGATTAGCTTGTGGTCAAAGTCTGCATTAGACCTCCGTGGACAGTCTAACCAGTTAGGAGTCGTCTAAGTCATAGGTCTACCCTAAATTAGTTTAGAATTTTTTCTTTTTATTTGTTTGCTTATTTGTTTGTTTTTTTTCTTTGTTTGTATTCTATTGTGTGATATGGCTTATAATAACAATTTTTTCAATTTTAATAGTAATCCATATTACACACCAACCTTTTTTTTGGATATTACCAACCCGGCATATCATAACTTTAACCAATTAGTGCGCCGGATTAGTCTTATCCGAATCTATGTAACCCATGTCCCCAATCTTATAACCATAATTTTCATAATAATTTCAACTCTTCACAGAGTCAGCGGGGATTCACGTCCCTGAGTCCAATTTTCAACCAACTTGTCCTCCTTCTCCACCTAGTCCACAATATTTTCAAAATTCATACTCAGTTCCACCAGTCCAAAATAGAAAACTATCAATTTTGGAAATGAGTATGCGTGAGTCCAAACGAAAATCCCAAAATCAGATGGACTCATAATTTCACCACCAATTCCAAGATAACACTTCATCTTTTCATCAAAACAATGAACCTATCAACTATGAAAAGATGCTTGAAGCCATGACTCAGGCTCAAAATGCTCGTAATCGTGACATAGATATGATGGTCCAATCTCTACGTTCTCACCGTTTGACCAGTTCTGATGTCACTGTTAGAGCCGAAGAGTCAGGTTGTTTTGAAAATCAAGGTTCCATTTCAGAACAATCATTTAACTTGCCCAAACTCTAAATTTTGAAAATGATATTGACAGTTTGGCAAGTTATCCCTTTCCTGAAATCGAACTTGAAAATGAATATGATCATGAACCTCAACTTAGTGATTCATTTTACTTTCTGATTCAATAATGACTCTGGTGTCTTCACCTGATTTCAATCTTTTTCCTGAGTCAACATTGGATCATGTGCCTATTCATCATGAAATTGAATCACCTATTTTTGATGATCATATTGAACTTGACGAATTTTACACTTTTGAAAATCCTATTGACAAATTGGCAAGTTCTCATTTTTATGACATTGAACTCAATGAGAAAAATGACCTAGATTCTCAAATCTGTGATCCAGTTCAAATTTCTGAATCAATATTGACTCCTGTTTTGTTACCAGACTTGAGTAATATTTTAGAGTCAGTTTTGATTCCCACACCTAGCATTCTTGAACTTGAATCACCAATATTAAGTCACATTCCATTGTTGGAAAATAAATGTGGACTTGAGATTCAACTTCTTGACTTGGACCCACTTCTTGAACCAATCTCGACTCCTGAACCTTTACTTGACTTGAGCCTCCTTCCTGAGTCGGTATTAGTTCCTGTACTTCCTGAGTCCAAGTTAATCATTCTATCTTTTCACACTCCATTCTGGGACAAGGTGGTTGACAAATTTGACTCCAAAATTAGTTATGAAATTTGGAAATTAGATGGGGTTAAATTTTTATAAAAATCCTTCATGGATACATCATTTTAGTGGGTTATATTAGAGATATTTCTGGTGGGTTCTCCGAACCCCACGAAAAGTCGATTGGGCCGCATTTCGTGGACCAATTCGACCACCACCGGAACCACCACCTTAAGGTAACATTTCCTTCCCTTTCTTCTTTTTCATGCATCTATGAATTAATTCATACATTAAGGACAATGCATGAGATAGGTGTGGGGGAGGGTCTAACATAACTTAGTTTTTTTTCTTTTTATTAAAAAAAATTTAACATTTTCTTTACTTTTAAAAAACATTTTGAAAATAGAAAAAATATTTTGACATATTTTTTGTAAGAAATTAAGTTAATTTTAAGGAATAGGAAAATCCAAATTAGGATTTCTTATACTTGGTCAAAATAAGATTATTTGTTTGATTTTTAGGGTAAGGAAGATAATTTGTCAAAGTAATTTAGTCTTGATCTTTACCTTAATGAAATATGCACACTTTATACACTTACACACTTAGGGTTCAAAAACAAAGATTCTTATGCCTTATAAAAAAACAGAAAAAAATATATCTATGAAAAATGAACAAATCTAATAATTGATTAGCTAGGTGCTTTGGCCTAAGTAAGCCTTGGTATTTATGCGAAAGATGATTAGATAAGTTTGAGAAAAAAAATATAAAATCCTCTGATTAAGCTGGGTATTTGTGCCTAATAAAGCATAAGTATTCACGCCTAAAAGTGGTTCATATAATAAAATCCTTAGTTTTGTGGCCTTATGTGCTCGAGTCCTTAAGTCCACCGGGTGTTTTCTCACCCGGTGCCCAAAGACCGTTTGGTTTGGGAGTCATCGATTAAAGGCTTGTTACATGGGCAGATTAGAAAGCCTAATAGAACTAAGGAATAATACGATCAAAAATATATATATATATATAAATAAATAAGGCATAAGAGTTAGAGTTAATGAACCCTTCGTCAAAATTTTCACGATCACAAGGTGCATATGACTTAGGATAAAGTAATAAACTAGATGAGAAGTGTAATTTGACTCCTTACTTTGATTAATAACAAATCTTTGAATAGAGACTAAGTTTAGGAATGAAAAATTCAGTTTTCCTATAACTTATAGATTGCTTAAATCTTACAATTATATTTCAAATATTTTTCTCTTTCAAAATGCTTTTCAAAAATACTAACTCTTTGTTTCTCTTTCTTTATGGATTTTGTGGGTGTAATCTGCTAAAAACCCTCACGAGACAAAACTCGTCCTCTAGGGGAAACCTAGAGGTTTAACGGTTTGTTGCACATGCTCAGTGCAATCGCGTGACCTACGAAAGTTGTCTAATAATCCTTAGTATAGTTTAGTTGTTTTGCTCAAGGACGAGCAAAAGATAGGTATGGGGGTGTGACTGCTCGCTAATGTTGCATATTTAGTATCATATTTCCATACTTATTATAAATAAAATCTGCATTGTCCTAATTAAATGTTTAATTTATTTGCAGGCCCATTCCTAAGGAGATGAAGAGAAATGAGCCCAAAAGCCCACCAAAATTCTGAATTAAATCAGAATTAATTCGAACTCAGTGAATCAGAGAAAAATAAAGAGGTTGAAAACCGGTTGAGAAGAATCCTCCCAGAATCGATCGGTTGAAGCAAAGATCAAAGGTCATTTCGTCAAAATCCTGAACTCAAACTGCAAATCCAACTACAGATAAAGCCAGAACGTGAAACCAGATAGCTCCACCAACAGGCTGTGGCCACCTGGCCACAGCAAGGCCACGGAAGCGCGACCAAAACCGCATTTACGCGGCTCTGTTAGGGAGTTAGGGGGAGCATTTGGTCCCCCTATCTTCATAATCTCCTGTAGGTTGGGTTTTTGCCTATAAAAGGGCAGTATTTGCACTGAAAATGGGACGACCATGCAGAGATAGGATTTAGTCCAGTTTTCATTCCTTGTAGTTTAGGTTTTTCTTTTCTTTTTATGTAATTTTAATTTGTATGTAAGCTTTGGTTAGATAAAGATTCATGTAAGTAAAAGAGAGAGGCTTATGTTGAGAGTGACACAGATGTACCCTCCTCCTTTCTTCCATTGTTTCTGCAAGCAATAAAGGTAAATACTTTTTTATGTTCGTCTCTTTACTTTTGTTTTCTTTTGTTTTCTTCTTCCTCTTTCTACTTTACCTCTTTTGGTTTTGTTGAGCTTGCAAGTGAATCCAGAAGCATAAGTATAACAACGTTTTGTGAGTGCCAACGATACTTCATGAAGATGTTCTGCTCCTCAAGATCTGTATCACTTCATTCTTGCTCGGCTTGATGATATAATGCGAACGGGGACTGAGCTCGATCCTATGAATTATGCGTTGAACGCCTCCGAAGCAAGGTAGAACATTCAAGGGTTCCTGGTAAGTCATCAACCAAACTAGGTGAGTAATTCTTTAATCTTCTTTCTTTTCTTTTCTTTTTAGTTTAGATCACCAATACGATTTCTTTCACCACATCTTCCTAATCCTTTTCTTTCTTTTCCAATTCATTTGTACATAGTCATTTTCCGATTTTCTCTACCATCTCATTCTATCGTTTTCCTTCTAACTTTAACCCGTAACTCTTTTTCATTTTCATAACTTAAAACAAAGAAGAACCTTCGTTTTTCTTCATAAAGATTTTAATAAAAAACCTTGAACGCTTCTATCGCAAACCCTCCTTGTGGATCACGACCAGCATAGCCACTTGCTATCGCGGTAAGAATTGAGCACTTGCACATCTTTATTTTTAAGTTCTGAAATTCCATATTTTGTGTGCAGGTTTAAGCCCAATCATATAACACGTTTGAAAATTCTACCAAATGAAGAATACCGCAACTAGTTATATGATAAAATTGCAAACTAGTACGAAATCCTTCAAACAAGGAATAAAACAAAGATATATTTCATGAAAAACATGTAAGTCACATGATCATCAAACACTCAAAAACTATAAGGCACATATCATACTTATGAAAACAAAATCATGAGAAAACTTTTAAGTAAAGTGAGTGTATAAGAGTTATGTGAACCACATCATCATGAAAATAGACAATCAAGCTCAATGTGAAATTCCTTAAAAATATGAAACACAAGAAAATCTAATTTTCATCAAAATAATTTAATCTTCAAGGCATATGTATGTTTTGTACAAACTAGAGCATGCATACATATGTATGTTTTGTACAAACTAGAGCATACATACATATCCAAACATGAATGAGTCCACAAAAGTATATGCATGAAGGCAAGTGGCTCAAAGATGTATATATAGAACTAATAGTTTAGACAAAATAGACATATACATGAAGTTTAACATAAACATGAAAACATGTATAAAAATATGAAATACAAGTCAAAATGTATGAATCATCAAAACTAGACTATACTAGTACATCTAATGGGTACAAATGAGCAGTTAAGCACAAACATATAATAATCTATTTGTGGCTCACTAGTTGTACAAGTATATATCCAAGTTTTAATGAAAACTAATATCTAAACATGTTATCAAAATATGAAGCATAGAAATCAGAACAAAACTTATATGATCATTATGGTAATGCGCATGCATTAGATCTACATAATAGCTAAACAAATGTGAGAACACAAAATATTGTCCATATAAACATGGGTGATCTCAAATACTAATCATGCATGTCACTAATCTAAATATCATGGCATTTAATCATAATAATCAAGAAACATCAAAACATGCAAAAATCAATGATATGAAAAGCATGTAAACATAAATGAGGAGTAAGAGATCGTTACCAAACCAATAGGGCACATATCCATATCTCCAAACCATGGTGGTTCTCCCACCAAAACTCCCCTTGAAAGTGATGCATCCAAATTGTCCTCTTTAAGCTCGGAACGCATCCACCTCAAGGCACCATCACTCTCATGTCATGTGAGAGTCCACACCTACATCAAATAAAATAGGAGTGGCCTTTGTTACCCATACTCTTTTTGGTCCATGGGGGTTAGCTCCTTTCCTAACCCAAACAAACTTATTTGCTAAATTAGAATCATGTATCCTATCATAACAAAATTTAGCAAGGTGGCCCTTACGTCCACAATGTGTACATGTGTACACATGAGCATACATTGTGTGATGAGTATGAACGTGAGGAGCATGTGTATGCCGTGATTTGTGTGCATGCATAGGAGGAACTTGTTTCTTCCGAAACATAGATTCCAAACGTGAGTGGTTCAAGGCACATTGGCTCAAAGTGGAGCCCAAACAATAAACATTCTTCTTTAATAAATTTTTATCATTTTCAATGCTAGAAGAAATGGAGCATGCAATAGGTGAGATAGAATGTGAAGCTACACTAGCATGGCAAACATGTAAATCTAAGTCAATTTTCAAAGAAACATTTTCATTAGACATCAAGTCCAAATCCTTTGAAATAGAAATAATTTTGTTTTTCAGAGAATCATTTTCTTTTAAAACAAAAACAAGTTTTGAAGATAGAACTTCATTTTTCTTCAAAACATTTTCACAATCATTTTTATTTTTTAAAATCTTATTTTCATTTAAAACAAGTTCAAGTTGGGTTTTCAAAGAGTCACACTCATTTGAAATCTCAACCTTCTCTTGTAAAGCCAAATCAAGTTTTGAACACAAATCCTTATTTTCTTCTTTTAGTCCAAAACACTTCTTTTTCAAAAGATTATATTTTTCTAACAATTTTTCACAAACAATTGAAAGTTCTTCATTCAAAGCATTGGCATTAATATAATCATAGAAGAACTAGCATCATCATCATCTAATTGAGTTTCTGAGTTTACCTCAAGGGTGTCATTCCCTTGGATCATGTAGCAATGTTGCTCGGATTCTCTACTAGATTCATTCTCCATAATGTTTGGCGTTTGAAGTTTGGAGGAGGTCAAAGTGTTCCACACTGCAAAAGCGGAATCACAATGAGAAACTAAGCACAAATATTCTTTGATAAGCGCGCTTCTAAGTGCTGTTAGGGCTTATGCATTGGCCTCTATATCCTTGCTATTAACAAGATAGGATTTCATGGTAGCGGCAAGGAAAACATGCAAACCTAGGGTTTTTAGGTGCAGGGACATCCTAGCCTTCCAAACAACAATGTTGGAAGTATCAAACATAGGAGGGGTCACATAGTCTATGAGTGTGTGTAAACAATATAAGTGTGCAAATGCAAATCTAGATTAGCAAAACTAAGATCACACTCCTAGGTGGTTAAACCTAATATCAGGAGCATAGGCTCTGATACCAGTTGAAAGTATACCTAGAGGGGGTGAACAGGTGTACAGCTAATCTAATGAATAATAATGCGGAATTAAAAACTTAATGCAACACACTTAGTGTAACCAACGAGTGTAACCGAATTCCCAGTGAAGGGCTCTGGACTAACTCCTCTGAATTCCTCTAAATAAGAGTTGAGGCGCTACGTAAAGCTCTCTTGGTTAAACACAAGTATGGGCACACACAAACAACACAAGCATGTATATGATATAACAATTTGAATCAACGCACAATATAAGAGAGAGAGAGAGTTAGAGAAAGTGGATCAATCACAAACACCAAGATATGTTTCGAGGTTCGAACACACAGCTCTACGTCCCCGCCTTCACACAGAAGGATTTCCACTAACTTGTCAACACAGGACTTCCCACACAGGGAACCTCCACTGATGATTTGGGGCAAATATAATAGGGAGTACACAACTCCTCTCTCCTACAAATACAACCTCTACTCTTAGAGGCAAAACACAAAGCCACTCAAACACAATCTCCTCACACTTGAGGGATTCCAACACAATCTCCACCTCTCACTAGAGGGAGCCAAATGTAACTTCCACTATCACCTCACACTTGAGGGATAACAACTCAATCACCTCTCACTAGAGGAATATCACAATCAAAGGAAGGTTTACAACTTGGTGGTCTAACAACCACAAACCAATTTTCTCACTAAAACAAAGATCCTATAGATAGGATAGAATGATAAGCTCAAGTGTGAGAAATAAAGAGTTTGAAAATCAAAATCACAAGAAAAGCTCTTGGGAAAACATCTAGAATTGATATAAAAATGAAGATCAAGAACAATCCCAAAGACTTTCTTTTTCTTTGAATTTTCAAAACCTTTTAAAACAAATGAAGATAGATCTTTTGGCTCTTAAAACTCTTTTGAAAACTTGTATTAAAACACTAGAGAAGATGAAAATTCTGTTGAAAATTGTTATTAAAAACTAACTCAAATGGGGGTATTTATAACCCCATTTGGAATCTGCCCGTTGGCAGCTGAAAAGGGCATTTTTGCCCTTCCGGTCGACCGGCCGGTGGACCGGCCAATGGTAAAAAATTTGACCGTTGAGCCCCCGGTCGACCGCCCCGGTCGACCATGCCAAATCCAGAGAGCAACTGCTCTCTGGCCGGTCGGCCGCCCGGTCGCCTGAGCTGGAAACAGAGAGCAGAGCTCTCTGCCCGGTCGACTGAAGGCTTTTCCAGAGAGCAGAGCTCCCTAGTGATCGACTGACCCGGTCGATCGGCCTCCCAGCTTGGCTGCGTGCACGTTCTGTGCACGTCGGTCGACTGGCAGCCAGCCAGTCCAGCTAATATGGGTCTTAAAAACATGGGTTTTACCATTAATTAATCCCATAAAATCTCATAAATTTCACAAAAAGCAGTGTATGTTATATCTTTGAAATACAAACATGTTTGAGTAAAAATCAAATCATGTTACAAACATTTTGAGCCATTTTTGTGACTTGGAAAATTTACCGTAAACCAAATTCTGTATTTTCCAAAAAATAGAATTTTTGAAATGGAAATCCGATTTTCCAAAACACATGTAAATACAAAAGATGATATTTAAACAACTTTGAAGCATATAGTATATGGATAGAATCTAATATACATGAAAGGTATTATATCTATGTTTTTGACATTAAATCCAAAAATAGGTTTTGTCTAAATACAAACTCCAAACTCATGAAGTAGACTATCAAAATAAGTTTTTCTTGGTATATGAAGCATAGATGTATATAGATCAAATCTAATATACATTAAACCATGTAAACTTATTTTGATTCTATCTATTCATGAAAAATAAAGATTGGTTAAACTGAAAACTAAGACCAAAACATGAAACGTGTGTGTGTTGTGAACTTGAGCATATCACACTATCTAATCTTCACAATGGATCTAAACTAAATCTTAACTAAACAAACCAAAGCCTTCTTGTCTCCAAGCCGACTCGATCCAAACACGATTTCCCGAGCTTGACTCCAACTGAGTGCTAGGTATGAACTTGACGCTCGAGCTCTTGAATCGCCATGTGAAAGCTCCAAAACACCTTTGTTGAAGCTAATCACCTACTAATATCTTGGTTAAATATCTGAAACTAAATATCACAAGATTATTAGTAAACTATAACAACATGAGTTAATCATCATCAAAACTAGAGTAGAAGGCCTCTACGCAAATATCTAGGTGATCTACAGTCTGGTCTCAACGAACACCTGATCAATGAAATAAAACATCCAATTTGGATGTGCAAAGTGTGTAAGAAAAGGAGAAGGTATTCATGCACATAAACAGTGTGAACATATCATTATACTAATATTAAGACATAGAATATAGAGTACATGAACATAACTGTTAATAAAAGTAACTCATAACAGTAAAACGAACAACTAATGTCAAAGAGATGTGATCTATCATATGTCACTAGTCTGCTTAGTTATTATTAACCGAACTAATGTAGTACTTAGTTGTGTCCTATACCATAGCCGTTTCTCACATATCAAATAAGATTATCGTTGTTGAAACTACCTGCCAATGTAGTGCATGTTTTTTGGAAGGGTACCGTGCATGCCTGATACCACGGTCTAACATTCCTAGCACTGAACTAGGACGGACCGCAACGCCCTAATAACTGAAGACTACAGCCCCACACAAAATAATAACTGGTGTGATGCCATAGTTCGGGCAAAGCCCTATTAACTGAAGATCACAACCCACATAAAAAAGTAACTGACGTGGTACCGTAATCCGAACATAGCCCTAGTAACTGAGAACTAAACAACTAGGTAAAAGTAATATCTTGGTTCCCCATGGTGGAACCTAAACTTGGCATACCATACCTAGTCCTTCCAAAATACATGACTTACATCATCAGGCAATTACCCCTGTTTCTCGGGTTATTGTGTCTTTTATTAACAAGCAATCATATGAATTATTATTAAAATAAAAATAGTGATCGGATATCTCCAACAAGTGATGATGTCAATAATAGCTGATAATGAACAATTGTTAACTAACAACTAACAATAGAATAGCTATTACCTCACATCAGATGAAGAATACTAGAGATGAAGAGTCACTAACACAATGGTGTCTCTGACAAATGGCAATTGATACTCATATCTGACAACTACTATAAATTCTGAAATACGAGATCACTGATATCAACTAGATCACTAACGCAATATATTAGTCTCTATAACTGAATAACAACAATAACTAGAAATCAATAAGGACGTATTGAATATCCTTTAGATCAACTTAAATCAATAGATACCGAAATCATATCTAAATAGTGAACTATCCTCAAGCGACATGGAACCTAGAATGGTCTATATCTGATACTCAACTTCAATAAACTCATCCATACCTAACCACTATGATCAATAAATAAATCTGAAATACTCACAACGCATAATCTAACAATCGCCAACCATATCTAAATACTGATCAAGATCTGATAAAAGAATATAAGTTCGAGATCAACTCTAACTCTAAATAATATCATATACAGATCCACTCAATCTCAAGATCAATCCAGTTACATCCTTAAATTTATCACAACTAAATCTTAATCTAAAATGGTTACACATGAAATGACATAAGTCTAATATCTTAACATTAAAATAAAAAGTCCATATACATTTGTTGCTCAATATCAATAAGGTAACATCAAGAACTACCAAGTAATTGTAAGTACCACCAAGCAAATAAGGGACTGATACCTGACAATTTTGCTCTCATCGACTCATCAATCAGTAGATGAATACTATACTAGTTTCAAATCACCACAAACTCTCATACTATCCAAATCCTAGATCCGGTACCAAATACTAGCTAATGGAAAACTATATACAATAAAATAATGCTGGAATCAAATAAACTCTAATATGAAATAATAATACCAATTAAATAAACTACTAAAGTATGAACTCACTAGTATCACTGAAATGAAATGATACATGTAACATACAAGCGCCTACCAACAATAGTAAATAGCAAAATAACATGAGAATAAATACTCACATGAAATGACACGGTTTTGGATCTGAATCGCCGTCTGGTCTCCACTGCATGAACCAATACGGATCTTTGGATCATCTCATGGGTCAGTATTCGAATCTCCAGTCTATTGGGTCCACAGTGAGCACAAATATGGATCGAGTCCAGGTTGTTGAACATATAACAAACTTATAAAGACACATATACATATAAATACACGTGTACACACACACCCCGATATACAGGTATACACATATACATACACTATATATACATAGCCACACGTACATACACATTCCAATCACAACACACACACACACATTATATACATACTACATATTCATTTAATATAACACACACACACACACACACATACATTCAGAGCATAATTAACACACACACACACACACACAAACATAAACATAATAAATACATACATACACATGTACTCAACTGCACACACTACTTGTAATTACACATACATACACACAATTATATTCACATACACCTACACACAATTAACCCACATATTAAAACACATGCACCTATATTAATACACACCCTACATTATAATCAGAGAAGGAGAGAGTTGACCTGAGAGAATGAGGGAGGAGCTCGGGCTCGGGTTGGAGGTGGAGGCTGTAGAGGAAGACGGAAGATGCTCTGGTAAGGAGGAAGCCATGGGAGGTGATTAGTCTCTAATTTTGCATAATTTTCATCACATCCCACATTTATTTGATAAATAAATTATGCTAATAATACCTTGCTTGCTTGATCCTAGGTCAATGGTGTTCACATGAAGAAGAAGACCCAAATCACCATTTATTTGGTGATTAAAGGGGTATTAAAATAGCTATTGACCTAAAGAGCTGGTTCTGTCAAAACCAGGGGCGCCAAACCAGAAACCGGCAACTTTATCCGACAGGGCGACAACCAGACAACGCACGACAGGCGGCGCCGCGCGCGCCGCCAAGGTATTGCCCCGGAAACGCGGCTTTTGCCGCGTTTCCGCGGCAATACGGCGGAGTCGCGTGTGCCGTTTGCTGTCACTTCTTGTCCCCTGCGTCCCTGTTTTCCTGATGCCTATAAATACCCCCCTGGGGTTCCAGAGCAAGCAGAATGCAGAGTAGAGGCAAGTTTAGGAGTAGTTTTATTTTCATGTTGTAGGTTAGGATAGTATAGTTTTAGTTCTTCCTCCTCCATTGTATTTTCCATTTTAGATCTTGTATTAGGAGAGAGAGTGGTTCATGCTTGGAATGCAAGAGTGCTTGTAATAGAAGGTGACAATCTATGAAAGGTGCTCTCTTTACCTCTCTATGTTTACTTCTCTCCAATCTCTTTTACATGTGTAGCTAGTTTTTCCCTTATGGCTCTAACTACTAACCATCTAACTAGTCTTACTTCTTTATGATAATCCACATGAATCTAATAGCCTCACTTTGGCCTTGCTCTTGCAAGAGCCATTGATGGCTCATGATGATGGATCTAGCACTCTAACTTCCTAACCACTAACAAGCTAACACTACTTTACTTCATGCTTGCTCCTATGGGTTTTGATGAGCTAAGTGTAGCTTGAACTTGTTTTGTTGTGTTGGGTTGTGATGAGTTACATATGAGTCATGCTTTGAATCCCTCTTGAACCAAGGACTAGTGATGGCCAATGATACGTGTGAGGCAACTATCACTAAGAGGTTAGCGTGTTGGTGGAGTCATTAGTAGTTAGAGCCGTAAGTTTTCCTTCTCTTTCACTTATTTTAGACATAAAAACAAAACTACAAAAATCATTCTTTTCTATGTTTCCCACTCCTTTGTGTTTCACCGTACCTCTCTTTTCATTCTTTACTTTCTTTTCTTTTCATTCTTTAAAACTTTGAAGAATCTTTAACAAACACGTGAATCAACCGGTAAAGCTTCTATCGCCTCCCGTCCTTATGGATTCGACTCGTTTTAGCCTCTATGCTATAACGGAAGTATCGAGGAAGCCAAAGCACACACACTTTAAATCTTGATTTCAAAACATACACTTTTTGTGCGCGGTTTTACCTCGATCAAATTTTGGCGCCGTTGCCGGGGATGGGAATGGTTTGATTTCACAAGTTTGCTAACTTTTCTTCTTTGTTTTTTTTTTGGTGTGCTGGTTAAAGTTTTAGCATTGCAGAAATCCACACTTGTTCAAGTGTGGTCGGGTAATTCTTGTACATTTTTATATTCTGCTGCTAATTTTTGTTTATATTACCTGTGCACTGTAAATAATTGTAAGAACTAAAATACAGAAATTGGATGCTTTAAAACGGTTTAGACATTTGCATCTAGGCACGTGTCAATTTTTTTCCAATATACTGTATTTTATTCTTTTGTTGTTGTGATATTGATAGGAGGTGTATATATGGCATTGCATATAGTATAGGACAAACACTTCAGTGATTTACTTGCTTTTTTGTGTTCATCCTTATTTATATTGCACACTTGCACGAATTTAACTTAAGGGCAAAACCCAAGACAACATAAGGTGGGGAAGTTATTACCCTCCCTGGCCCAAAAATCACCTCCCCACTCACACAACCCAAGCCTAAATAAAACTTGCTAGACGTTGGCCCCTAGGGACATCTCGGACTCATTTAGGAGATTGACCTAAGGGGGAAGTTGTTAGAATTTGACTCTTGCTAAATCGGTGTCTAAGTTGGGGATTGAGAGGCGAAACCTCGAAGAACGGTGGTTTGGCATAATTAGGCCCGTTGCTCCGGCACGGATACCTCCCACTGTCTTGCCCCTACCTGGCCGATTAACTTGTGGTCAGCTTCCGACAACAGACCCCCTGTGGACAGTCTAACCAGTTAGGAGTCGTCTAGGTCTAAGTCAACCCTAGCATAGGCTTGTTTTCTTCTTCTTTTTCTTTGTTTGTTTGTTTGTTTTTCTTTTTTGTATACTGTGATATGGATTTTAATAACAACAATTCTTTCAATTATAATATGAATCCATATTTCACTCCGACCTCATTTGACTCGGATAACTCTGACCCGGCAATGTACAACATGAACCAACCAGATATGCCGGGTGGGATTATCAGAATCAATATGACCCATATCCCCAACCATATGACCCTAATTTTCAAAATAATTTCAACTCTTCACAGAGTTCATGGGGATTCACCTACCCCGAGTCAAATTTTCAACCATCTTGTCCACAATTTCCACAATATTCATTCCCCAATTTTGATTCATATACTCCTTTTCCTGAACCACCAATTGAAGAGAAACCATCATTGGAAAGGAGTATGGAAGAGTCCCTAGAACGAATGCAAAATTTGCTTAATTCACAAATCTTCCCACATCAAACTCCACATCCTCCTTTTCTAGAGAATCCAATTGAAGAAGAATCTGAGCTAGAAAAGTGTTTTGAAGACTTTTGTGATAGAATGCAAAACATGTTGGACTCATCCTCTCAACCAAATTTTCAAGAGTCATACTCATCTTTTCCAGTCTCATCACTTCAAAATGAACAAACTTCAACACTGGGATTGAGTATGGAACCCTTGCGTGAGTTCGAGCAGTAACCGCAAAATCCGATGGACTCACAATTTCACCACAATTTCCAAAATCAACTTCCATACTCAGATTTTCAAGAACCAATTACAAAGAGTATGGAAGACATGATTCCAAATCCAAATCCTGTTACACAACCGATCAGTAGGTTAGATTCAATTTTGAGCGAATTGATCAATGAAAGCGAGGAAAGCCTTTCTTCTCAACCTTTGACCGATTCCTATATCCCTAACTCTACTGATTGGACCCATGAATCATGTCATTTTGGAAATTCAGCTTCAATTTCAGAACACACATTTGAACTTGACCATTCTCCAAGTTATGAAAGTCACCTGGACATGTTGGCCAGTTACCCTTTTCTTGAAATTGAACTTCACCATGAATGTGATCCCGAACCTCATGTTAGTGATTCCATTTCACGTTTTGATTCAATAATGACTCCGGTATCTTTACCAGATTTTTTCTCTATTCCGGAGTCAACATTGAATCCTGCACCAGTACACCGTGAAATGGAATCACCAATCTCTTATGATCACACTTCATTAATGGGGAAAGTGTGTGAATATCAATTCTTTGGTTTGGACCCTGTTTTTGAACCAATTTCGACTCTCATTGTTGACTCTCGACTTGATCTGAGTCAACTTCCCGAGTCAGAATCGGTTTTTGTTCCTGTTCCATTTGAGTCCAAATCAATCATCTCTCAAAATCACACTTCATTGTTGGACAAGAATATTGAAGAAAATGACTCAGTAATTATTTTTGAAATTTGGAAATTATATGGGGATAAATTTTTAAATAAGATCATTCAATCCATCATTTCTTTATGGGGTCATATTAGAGAGGCCCTTGGTGGATTTCTGGATGATCCACGATATCTTGATTGGGTCGCAACACTTGGCCCAATCCGACCACCACCAGAACCACCCCCTTGAGGTAATCTTCCTTCCCTCTCCATTTATTTCATACACATTCACGATGCATTGAGGACCATGCATGAGATAGGTGTGGGGGAGGGTTTATTAACGTAGCTAGTTTTATATTTTCTTTCTTTTACACTTCTTTTATACTTCTTTTTACTTAAAAATAAATAATAAAAAAAATTTCTTTTCTTTTTACAAAACTTTTTGAAACAAGAGAAATAGTTTTGATCCATTTTTAAGAAAATTAAGATTATCTTAGGAATTAGGAAGACCTAAAATTATGAAATTTTAAACCAAGTCAAAATATAGATCTTGTCTAAATTATAGGATAAGAAAGTAAAATTGAAAAGATAATTTGATCTTGAATTTTTTGCCTTAGATTTATGCACTTCACACTTACACAATTTTTGGGATTGAAACAAAGACTAGAAATGCCATAAAATATATATATATATTAAAAAAAAAAAAATTTGTCAATAAAAACCACTCATTGAAGTTGGGTAATTATGCCTCAGGAAGCATGATTATTCATACCTAAAACGGTGGACAAAAATCAAATAATCCCCTTTAGTTTTGTGGCCTTATTTACTCGAGTCCTTAAGTCCAAGGGATGTTTTCTCATCTGGTGCCCTAAGACCATCTGGTTTGGGAGCCACCGGCTAAAGGCTCACTACCCGGGTAGATAAGAAAGCCTAAGAAAACTAAGGGAAGAAGGAAAAAAAAAAAACTAAATAAATATATATATTAAATAAATGGCATGAAAGTTAGAGTCGATATCCCAAAAACTTTCACTGTTCATAAAGTGCATATTTTCTAAGAGTTTTATGAAAGATCAAAGAGTCAATTCAATTTTAAATTCTTACATTTAATTTATAACAAGATTTTTTGCATTTTGACTTAGTTTAAGAAAGAACAATTTCTGGTTAACCTATGACCTTAGATCACTTATATTTTCACAAAAATACTTCAGCACTTTTCTCTATTTCAAAAATGTGTTTTCAAAATACTAACATTTGATTTCTTTCTTTATGGATTTTGTGGGTGTAATCCGCTGAAAACCCTCAGGAGACAAAACTCCTCCTCTAAGGGGAACTTAGAGGTTTAACGGCTTGTTGCACATGCTCAGTGCAATCGCGTCACCTGCGAAAGTGGTGTAATAATTTCCTTAGGTTTTTTTTGTTTTGCTCGGGACGAGCAAAAGATAAGTGTGGGGGTGTGATTAGTCTCTAATTTTGCATAATTTTCATCACATCCCACATTTATTTGATAAATAAATTATGCTAATAATACCTTGCTTGCTTGATCCTAGGTCAATGGTGTTCACATGAAGAAGAAGACCCAAATCACTATTTATTTGGTGATTAAAGGGGTATTAAAATAGCTATTGACCTAAAGAGCTGGTTCTGTCAAAACCAGGGGCGCCAAACCAGAAACCGGCAACTTTATCCGACAGGGCGACAACCAGACAACGCACGACAGGCGGCGCCGCGCGCGCCGCCAAGGTATTGCCGCGGAAACGCGGCTTTTGCCGCGTTTCCGCGGTAATACGGCGGAGTCGCGCGCGCGCCGTTTGCTGTCACTTCTTGTCCCCTGCGTCCCTGTTTTCCTGATGCCTATAAATACCCCCCCTGGGGTTCCAGAGCAAGCAGAATGCAGAGTAGAGGCAAGTTTAGGAGTAGTTTTATTTTCATGTTGTAGGTTAGGATAGTATAGTTTTAGTTCTTCCTCCTCCATTGTATTTTCCATTTTAGATCTTGTATTAGGGAGAGAGAGTGGTTCATGCTTGGAATGCAAGAGTGCTTGTAATAGAAGGTGACAATCTATGAAAGGTGCTCTCTTTACCTCTCTATGTTTACTTCTCTCCAATCTCTTTTACATGTGTAGCTAGTTTTTCCCTTATGGCTCTAACTACTAACCATCTAACTAGTCTTACTTCTTTATGATAATCCACATGAATCTAATAGCCTCACTTTGGCCTTGCTCTTGCAAGAGCCATTGATGGCTCATGATGATGGATCTAGCACTCTAACTTCCTAACCACTAACAAGCTAACACTACTTTACTTCATGCTTGCTCCTATGGGTTTTGATGAGCTAAGTGTAGCTTGAACTTGTTTTGTTGTGTTGGGTTGTGATGAGTTACATATGAGTCATGCTTTGAATCGCTCTTGAACCAAGGACTAGTGATGGCCAATGATACGTGTGAGGCAACTATCACTAAGAGGTTAGCGTGTTGGTGGAGTCATTAGTAGTTAGAGCCGTAAGTTTTCCTTCTCTTTCACTTATTTTAGACATAAAAACAAAACTACAAAAATCATTCTTTTCTATGTTTCCCACTCCTTTGTGTTTCACCGTACCTCTCTTTTCATTCTTTACTTTCTTTTCTTTTCATTCTTTAAAACTTTGAAGAATCTTTAACAAACACGTGAATCAACCGGTAAAGCTTCTATCGCCTCCCGTCCTTGTGGATTCGACTCGTTTTAGCCTCTATGCTATAACGGAAGTATCGAGGAAGCCAAAGCACACACACTTTAAATCTTGATTTCAAAACATACACTTTTTGTGCGCGGTTTTACCTCGATCAGGAGGTTGTCGTGTGCTTTGAGGATGGCTGGCGAGTCTCGCCAGAGAGTGAGGGAGCCCGGGAGGAGTACTTGCTGCCCATGGTTCTCAGCAAGGAGCTGGTGGGATGAAGCGCAGAGGTGGAGGCAAAGGGGAGATAAGGTATGGCTTGGCCTGGGTGAAGAGAAAGAGAAGAAGGCCATGGAGATGTGCTACCATGGGCTTGGTAGGGAGAAGAGCATGGTTGTGGAGCTCTGAGGCTGCGCGGTGGTGGGCTTGCGCAGGTGGCTCTAGGGTATGCTACCGTGGGCTTGCGGCAAGGAGCAGCCATGGCCAAGAAGGAGCTGGTGTTGCAGCCAAAGGGAGGATGGAGGGCTCATGCATGGGGGGAAGTGCGGGTGCGCACATGGGAAGATGGGGAGGTGCTCCGGCAAGGCGGGGGAGGGGAGGAGGTCTGGCAAGCCATGGAGAAGGTGGGGGTTTGAGATGGTGTCAACGGCTGCACCGGGAAGAAGGAGGAGATAAGAAGGAGAAATAGTTAGATTAGGGTTAGGTTAGGGATATTGTGATGATTAAATAGGAATGGGTTGAGGATTTTGGTTAGAGACAATAGGCATGGGTAGATAATAGGTAGGCTAATGGGTATGGGTTTCATAATTAAATAGTAATGAAAATTGGGAAAAGAAGGATTGATTAATGGCCTCGGCTCAAGTTTGGGCTTAGGGATATATGAAAACAAAGAGGATGAAAAGCAATATATGGGAGTGTTAGGATTGGGTTTGGAAATGAGACGAGAAAATATATATTAATATATAGCATATTAACAATAATAATTAATAAAAAATAGATATTAACAACAATCATAATTAATTAGTAATGTAAATAGTAATAAATAACACTTAATAATAATAACTGTATTAACAATAACAATATTAACAATTATCAATAGTAACATAATAGTTATAATAATAATACATAACAACAATAATAATTAACAATAATATTAATAACAGTAATAACACTAATAATAATAAATAATAATAATCAAATGAAACAATTACTACTAATATCAACAATAATATTAATAATATATAAAGCCAAATTATCATTTAATATTCCAACTAATTTGTGTATTTAATAATGCAATAAGTCATAATTAAAGTTAATAATTAATAATAAAATAATCAGTAAAATAAAATAATACTTAAAAAATAAAAAATACAGTAATACTAGTTAGGGAGATTATATTCTACTCACTTTACAAAAATTTCGTCTCCGAAATTTTCATAAGGCAAGGAAAGGTAAAAAGAATCAAAATAAGGGAGATAACAAATAAGCTTCCACGTCGCTTTTCTGGGACATCACGATTTCGCTGCGCCACTCTGACTTCTGCTTCCAGCTTTAGCATGGAGTAATCAGACTCAAAAAACATAATCAGGGAAAGGAATCGAAAAGAAGAATAGAGATCAAGATGGAAATACAGATCACTCTAGAAGAAGAGAGGAAATCTGAGATATAAAAGATTGAAGATACGGATTTCCAAAGGGAGAAGGGACAATTCCAAGTGGACTAAATATCATTGTATGAATAGTATATGTACATTGCAGTCTAACTATAGCTTGTTTCAAGTTACCGGTAATAACTAGGTCTTCTTGCAAAAATCAAAAGTCAAAAGTCAACATCGCAAGTCGAAAACATTGGCTCTGATACCAAGAAAACTCTGTCACGCCCCGCTTCCCAAAATATGCTGGAGTGGAGATGCGACAAGAGTCAGTGACACGCATATACGCAAGGAAATACCCCACGTATTCGCAATAAGCCTTAAGTAACCCGAAACAATCTATAAATCTAAACTATAATAAATCATGACCACTATAATAAAATATATAAATGTCCACACATGATAATCATATGAAATAATAAAGAAATGGCAACTGGATGCGATATAGAGAGAATAAGGAAGTAACATGAATAAAGAGCATAAATGAAAGTGAACAAGAATATCGATGATCAGGAAGAGAGAAACACTAGCTTCTCGCACATGTCCAGTCTCAACAAACACCTGATCAATGAAATGAAACATCAAATCTGGACGTATAAATCTAGGTTCATCAGAAGGTGACCCAGTGAGTGTGTTAGAAAAAGGAAGGTTCTCGTGCATATAAACAGTTTGTACATATCATTATACTAACATGAAGACATAGAATATATAATACCATGAACAGAACTATAAATAAAGTAACTTATAATAGCAAAACGAACAACTGATGTCAAAGAGATGTGATCTATCATATGTTACTTGTCTGGTTGGTTATTATTAACCTAGCTAATGTAGTACTTAGCTATGCCCCATACCACAGCCGTTTTTCCACATATCAAACAAGATTATCATTGTGCTAACTACCTGCCAATGTAGTCCATGTGTTTTGAAAGGGTACCGTGCATGCCCGGTACCATGGTCTAACATTCTTGGTAGTTACCCAGGACAGACTGCAAGGCCCTAATAACTGAGACTACAGCCCCACACAAAAGAATAACTGGTGTGGCGCTGTAGTCCAGGCAAAGCCCTAGTAACTGAAAACCATAACCCCACCCAAAAGCGTAACTGTTGTGGTGTTGTAGTCTGGCATAGCCCTAATAACTGATAACTGAATAATTAAGTAGTCAGTATTACCTTGGTTCGCCATTGTGGAACCTGAACTTGGTATACCAGACCCAGTCCTTCCAAATATAGACATGCATCATCAGGCTCACCGTGTTATGGTGTCTCTTATTAACAAGAAATGATATGAATTATTATTAAAATAAAAATAGTGACCGGATATCTCCAACAACTGATGATGTCAATAATAGCTAATAATTGAATAACGTTAACCAACAACTTATAACTAACAACTGAATAGCTATTACCAGACATCAGATGGAGAATACTGGAGATGAAGAGTCACTAACACAATGGTGTCTCTAACAACTGGCAACTGATTTTCTTATCAGACAACTACTATAAACTTTAAAGTACGAGATCATCGAATTCAACTAGATCACTTACACAATATATCTGTCTCTATAACTGAATAACAACAATAAATAGGAATCAATCATGAAGTACTGAATATCCTCAAGATCAATTTAAATCAACAGATCCCGAAATAATATCTAAATAGTGAAACATTCTCAAGCGACATGAAACCCAGAATGGTCTATTCTGATAATCAACATCTATAAACTCTTCCATACTTAACCAACATTATCAGTAAATAAATCTAAATACTCACAACTCATAATCTAACAGTCGTCAACCATATATAATACTGATCAAGATCCGATAAAAGAATATAAGTCCCAGATCAATTCTAGCTCCAAATAATTCCATATACAGATCCACTAAATCTCAAGATAAATCCAGTTATATCCTTAAATTTATCACAACTAAATCTGAAATCTAAAATTATTACACATGAAATAAGTCTAATATCTCACTATCAAGATACAAAGTCTATAAACTTCTGATGCTCAATATCAATAAGGTAAGATCAAGAACTTCCAAGTAACTCTAAATACCACCAAGCATATAAGGAATTGATGCCTGACAATCTAGCTCTCATCGACTCATCAATAAGTAAATGAATATTATTCAAGTTTCAAATCACCACAAATCTCGTACTATCAAAATCCTAGATCCGGCACCAAATACTCGCTAATGGAAAACTATATACAATAGAATAATGTTGGAATCAATATACTCTCACATGAAATAATCATACCAATTAAATAAACTACTAAAGTATGAATTCACTAGTATCACATGAAATGAAATGATACATGTAACATACAAATGCCTACCAATAATAGTAAATAACGAATAACATAAGAACAAACACTCACATGAATTGACGTGGTTCTGGATCCGAATCGTCGTCTGGTCTTCACTGCACGAACCAATACGGATCTTTGGATTATCTCATGGGTCGGTCTTCAAATCGTCAGTCTGTCGGGTCTACAGTGAGCACAAATCCAGATCGAGTCTGGGTTACTGAACATACAACAAACACATAAAGACACATGTACACATAAATACATGCGTACACACACCCACATTCAGGTATACACTTACACATAAACTATATATATACATACCCACACACATATACACATTCCAATCACAACACACACACACACATTATATACATACATACATATACATTTAATATAAAACACACATATACATTCACACATAACTAACACACACACGTGCACACACACGAACATAATACATACATGCATACATACACATGCACTCAATCGCACCACTACTTATAATTACACACACAAAAACTTGTATTCACGTACACTGACACACAATTATCCCACACATTAAAACACATGCACCTATATTAATACACACACTACATTATAAACTGAGAAGGAGAGAGATGACCTGAGAGAATTAGGGAGGAGCTCGGGCTCGGGTTGGAGGCGGAGGCCGCGGAGGATGGCGAAAGATGCTCTGGCAAGGAGGAAGCCGTGGAAGGTTACCGCGTGCTCTGAGGATGGCTTGCGGGTCTCACTGAGAGGAGAGGGAGCCCGAGGAAGCGTACTTGCTGCCCGTATTTCTCGGCAAGGAGCTGGAGGGGAAGATGCGCAGAGGTGGAGGCAAAGGGGAGGTCTGTGTGTGGTTTGTCCTGGGTGAAGAGAAAGAGGAGAAGGCCATAGAGATGTGCTGTCGTGGGCTTAGTGGGGAGGAGAGCATGGTTGTGGAGCTTTGAGGCTACGCGCTAGTGGGGCTTGTGCAAGTGGCTTCGGGGTGTGCTGTCATGGGCTTGCGGCAAGGAGGAGCCACAACCAAGGAGGAGCTGGTGCAGCCGCCAAGGGGAGGATGGAGGGCTCATGCATAGGAGGAAGTGCTGGTGCGCTCGCAGGAAAAGGGGGAGTGCTCTGGCAAGGCGGGGGAGGGGGAGGAGGTCCGGTAAGCCATGGAGAATGTGGGATTTAAGATGGTGTTAGCGGATGTACATGGAAGGAGGAGGAGATAAGAAGGAGAAATTGTAAGATTATGGTTAGGTTAGGGTTATTGTGATGATTAAAAAGGAATGGGTTGAGTGTTTTGGGTAGAGATAATGGCCATGGATAAGGTAGGCTAATAGGTATGGGCTTCATAATTAAATAGGAATGGAAATTGGGAAAAGAAATATTGCTTAACATGGCCTGGGCTCATGTTTGGGCTTGGAGATATATGAAAACAAAGAGGATGAAAAAGAATATAGGGGAGTGTTAGGATTGGGTTTGAAAATGTGAAGAGAAAATATATATTAATATATAGCATATTAACAATAATAATTAATAAATAAAATAAATATTAACAACAATAATAATTAATTAATAATGATAATAGTAATTAATAGCACTTAATAATAATAACTGCATTAACAATAACAATATTAACAATTATCAATAATAACAATAATAGTTATAATAATAATACATAACAACAATAATTAACAATAATATTAATAACAATAATAACACTAATAATAATAAATAATAATAATCAAAATGAAACAATAATGGTAACAATTACCACTAATACAAACAATTAGTATTAATAATATATAAAGCCAAATTACCATTTAATATTCCAAAATAATTTGTGTATTTAATAATGCAATAAATCATAAATCAAGTTAATAATTAATAATAAAATAATCAGTAAAACAAAATAAATACTTAGAAAAATCAAAATACAGTATTACTAATTACAAATATTACACTTTCTTTCTTTTTCTTTTTCTTTCCTTTTTCTTTCCTTTTCCCTCTTTCCTTTTATCTCTCTTTCTTTTTCTTCTCCTCCATTAGCCCGGCGACCCCCTCTCCCTCTGGCGATCTTTGGCCTACCAACACCATGCTGGCGACAACCCTAGTGACGATGGCCCCCTCTCTCCCAACCTCTCATCTACTCTCAACTCTAATAAACATCACAACTTCACCATATCCACCATTTTCATCTTCCACACTGTCACCACATTCACCACCTCTTCCCAATTTCTCTACCAATCACCCCCACAACCATCTCCATCTCCTCTCGCTCCACCACCTCTTCCAATTTCATCAAGACCTCTCCATCTTCTTTAATTCACCTCCAATCAACCACCATCATTTCCTTCTAGTTCCCCAAACCATCACCCCCAACAATAAACCCGACACCCCTCCTCCTCTCCCTCCTTGAGGTGGCTGGTGGCCACCCCTGGCCGGCGTCGCCCTGGGCACGACTAGGGCTAGGGCCCAGGCAGTGAGCAAGGGGCTACTACCCCCACTTCTCTCTCTGATTCTATTTTCTCTCTATTTCTCTTGCTCTCTTTCTCTCCAGTTTTTTCTGCTGTCCTCTCTCTCCGATTTTCTCTCCCCTCTCTTTCATGTCCTCTTTCTCTACTGTTTTCTCTTTTTTCTTTCTCTAGATCTCTTTTTCTCTCTGCTCTCTCATTTTTCTCTCTAGATCTCTTTCTCTCTCTATATCTCTTTCTCTCTAGCTTTCTTTTTCTCTCTAAATCACTTTCTCTCTTTAACTTTTTATCTTTATAAAATCATCTCTCCCGTGGTTCTGCTTGTGCACATGTTCACGTGTTTTGGAGTCAGGGATTTTGTGACTTTTCTGAAGAGATTTAGGCAAGTATTCTTGCCTCGTTTTGGGTTCCCCCGCTTTGTCGGGTCGACTATGTATTTTATTACGTATTCAATTATGCTTGTATTCATTCACAAGTATACTTGTATTTGTATGTGGCCGAGTGCATAGGACTATGTGTATAGTGTACCTATGATGATTGCTTATACTAGTGTGGTTTCATTCCTGTACATATATACTGCTTGTGATGTTTTTATTGCGTGGCCGACCCTTCATGGTCGTTTAGCCTCCAGGCTCTCCACTCAGCCTCCAGGCTTCACCACTCCACAGTAGTCTAGTTACTATCACGCATGCGCGCGCGCGCGCACACACACATATATATGCATGAGAGGTACAAACATCACAGGTACTCTTGTACAGACTCTGGATTTTTGCGCACTCCTGAGATGGCTACCCAATAGTTATTATGCCTTGTACCCTTATGAGTTTCATGGTAGCCTTCGAGAATGTGCTTAGATCCCAGGCGTACTCTAGCCCTTAGGTTCTCGCCCACTTCCTCGAAAGAGGAGTGCGTTTAGACCGTCAGGTCTCTCATGCTCTGCCTGGTAGTTATGCTTAGCGCTCAGCGCTTTATCACTAGATTCGCCTAGGTAAAAATCTGCTAAATTTTAAACTCACCTTTTAAACTGAGTCATTCTAGTAGCTCCGTCAAGCACTCTAGTAATTAAGCACTGTTTGCTGCCCGTGCCTCCATCTTTCTTAGCTCTAGTTGGATGTTCGCTTGCTTGCTAATTGCCTATTTGACAGTTTATCTATTCTTCTACTAATGGTTATAAGGAGTTTGAAATCTTACTTAAACGGTTTTCCTGAGACTGCATGGTTTATCAGTATTTATACTGATCTCTTATATCGGTACTATTTTCTTGTATTGCTTGACATGCTTTCACTTGATGTGCTAATATTTACTGTGCTGTCTCTTGTCACCTGCCTGATATCACCTGACCTGTGTTATGCTATCACCTAACATCGACATGACACATATGATTCTTATAATTATGACAATGCGGGAAATGCTGACCTGAAAATTTAATATATCACAAGTTGTTTTTTCTATATAAAATGTTAAAACAAGTTTTATAGAATTTTAGATGAGATAAAAGAATTTTTAACATAATTGTTTCACACCGAGGTTCTGACCCAGACTGTGGCTGACAGGCCAGGTCGGTCGACCGCAGGGTCGACCGAACCAAGTGCCGGTCGACCGTTGCGGTCGACCGATGTGCACAGCCGTGTGCACGTCTGGCAGACACAGATCCGGTCGACCGACCGGTCAACCGGACCAGAGAGCTTTGCTCTTTGTATCTGGGCGGTCGACCATGCGGTCGACCGGACCAGAGAGCTGTGCTCTCTGTATCTGGGCGGTCGACCGAGCAGTCGACCGGGAGCTCCAACGGTCAGATTTTCGACCATTGGCGGTCGACCGCAGGTCTGTCAGACTGACAGATCAGCCTAACGACTAGTTTTCTTTTGGGGCTATATATACCCCATCTCTTTGAGAATTTTGGTTTTATAGTTTTATATGCATGTCTTTGTATACATGTGGTATACATGTATTTGCTTTACAAAGAAAAAGAACATGTTTTATTTGTTCATTTAATTGGTATCTAGATCCACCTTTAATATTTCATTGGTATCTAGAGCATGTTTTGTTGATATAAGAGTTTTATTATTTTCATGCATGATATAATGCATTGCCATTCATTGCATATTTATTATTTATTTGTTTATGCATGAGTTAAGGGGGAGCTTCTTTGAAGCTTAACTTTAATCCATGCATATATAACTCCATGAGTTTTGTCATCATCAAAAAGGGGGAGATTGTTGGCCCAAAGGCCTTCCACTCTAGATTTGATGATGATTAACTCATGTAGTTATGTTTACTAATAATCTTGTGATTTTAAGTTTCAGATCATCTAGCAAGATATTAGTTGCTGATTAGCTTCAACAAGGAGTTTGGAAGCTTTTCATAGTGATTCCGGTGCCCAAGTTTCAAGATCTCTCTTTTGCACTCGGTGGATCACGGAGTTTTGGATCGAGTCGACTTGAAGATGAAGATCGTCAAGAAGACTTAGATATCCATAGTTTAGTGTGTTTTAGACCCATGTTGTAAAGTTTAGAATAGTTGATATGCTCAAGTGCACAATACACATACGTTTTGGTTTTAATATGTGTTTTCATGAATAGTAGATCAAATCAAGTTTAATTAGTTTATGTATATTAGATATGTTCTATATACATGCATGCTTAACTTCTTATACAAACTTAGTTTGACTTACCTATTCATGTGTTTTTTATGTTTTGGTATTTTTACAAAATATGTTTTATGGATTTAAAGACAAAAACTATGATATATCTTGTTTCATGTATATTGGACCTATGTCCATATGTAATATGCTTAAATGTGTTTAAAATATCATGTTTTTGTATTTAAACAAGTTTTAGGAAAAATCAGATTTCCTATTGAAAAATACAAGTTTGATAAAATACAAGTTTTAGTTTTTGATAAAATTTCCAAGACACTAAATAATTCCAAATACTTGATATTTGTCTTGAAATGTTTATCACAAGTTTGTTTTTCTATATAAAATGTTAAAACAAGTTTTATGGAATTTTAGATGAGATAAAAGAATTTTTAACATAATTGTTTCACCCAGGTTCTGACCCAGACTGTGGCTGACAGGCCAGGTCGGTCGACCGCAGGGTCGACCGAACCAAGTGCCGGTCGACCGTTGCGGTCGACCGACGTGCACAGCCGTGTGCACGTCTGGCAGACACAGATCCGGTCGATTGACTAAGTTTGTATAAGAAGTTAAGCATGCATGTATATAGAACATATCTAATATACATAAACCAATTAAACTTGATTTGATCGACTATTCATGAAAACACATATTAAAATCAAAACGTGTGTGTATTGTGCACTTGAGCATATCAACTATTCTAAACTTTACAATATGGATCTAAAACACACTAAACTATGGATACCTAAGTCTTCTTGATGATCTTCATCTTCAAGTCGACTCGATCCAAAACTCTGTGATCCACCGAGTGCAAAAGAGAGATCTTGAAACTTGGGAACTGGAATCACTATGAAAGCTTCCAAACTCCTTGTTGAAGCTAATCACCAACTAATATCTTGGTAGATGATCTGAAACTTAAAATCACAAGATTATTAGTAAATATAACTACATGAGTTATCATCATCAAAACTAGAGTGGAAGGCCTTTGGGCCAACAATATTCTAGTACAAACTGTACTCCTGATACTCCTAATTTGTTCCTGCTTAATCCCGTAATCTGATAATTATAACAATTATAAAAAGGGACAACTTACATCAGGATAGGGGAAGCTTACAGATGTCAATATATGTTCGTGTTTATGGTGGTTAGGTATGTTGTGCAACTAAAACTTTTGATTCAACCTGAGGGCCTCTAGGTGACCGAGGGGAGCGCAAGCTTCCTCCTTCTTGGTACCATTTTGAAAAGGGTATCCTATAAGACCCTCTTATATGCCTTACAATCGGTTCTGTACACCAGCAACGGGATACCCTGGACCGTGGTCCCGGGCTTGCACGGGACACACTGTAAACATTGTTCATTGATACCCTTGTTAGTTTACAATAAAAACATTGCTTCACTCAGATGTGGATATATGTGTGCTGGGACGCTAGTCCACATATCTAGACATCTGAGTAGGACAAGTAATAAAGATGCCAATTAATAATTCGTTGTGTTTTGCAATTCGGGTCATATGGACTTAGTTTACAAGGACGTGAGATGTATGGTACATAGATGAGGGTTTTCTTGTTTGGATTAATCCTTCAATATACTTATCTCATGGAGACATAAACTGGGTTGTACCTCTGATTTTGCCATATTTGCTTTCATTGGGTCTTATTTCAGAATTTTGATTTTATTATTATTATTATTTTATATGTATACATCCTGGCTTACAACTTGTGTTCCAATTCACTGTTATTCTGTTCTTATCATATTATACTATGCGATATCACTTACTATCTCTCTGCTGCTCCTGTATGCCTGTGCTCATGATACGATTTTCAATGCATGCTCTTTTGATTTAAATTTCTCGATACACATGTGCTTATCTTTGCTCACCATTTGTCATTCACCACACTACTCGTTGGGGAGTTTCTGACTCCACTGGATCCTTATGTCCAGATTCCAGAGCTTGGAGCTTGTAGATTCTCCCAGTTACTGATCAGAGATGTGCAACTGAAAATGAATCTTTGGTAGACTGTCTTAGACCCTATCCTTCCAGGTTCCCTGCTCGGCTCTCGAGTTTCCCTTTCATGACGCTTGAGCGCCTTTTATACTGTACATGTATATCTCTTTGTATTCTCGCAATTGTACCTATCGGTGATGTAATATTCTTGTAATATTGTATCACATCTTGTGATAACTTTGTAATTGTACACATATGTTGGAATGTATAATAAATCATATATTTTTGAACTTTGATTCTTGCGTGTACTAATACTTAGCGTATATATATATATATATATATATATATTATATATATATATTATATATATATATGAGAATATTTTCGACCTATGTATATACGTCACACTAACATCTCTGTACCTATGGGATCGAGGTGTTACATTTTCATTCAACATGTGTTCATCCATACTATCATTATCATCGTTAAATTTACTAGCACAATCAGCAAGATGAGAATCTGAAATTATCCCAAGGGAGCCCATTCTCTTAGACTACGTAGCAAGCTTGCTCGGGCCGTCTTCACTAGTCTCTCTCTCAACCTTATTTGAAGCTTGTTCCTTGAGAGAGATCAACATATCCCATGCCACAAAAGCAGAATCACAATGAGAAACCATAAAAAGATAAGTATTGCTAAGTGTTTGCTTAGTGTAATCATGGCTTGTGCATTAGCCTCTAAGTATTTGCCATTTTCATATATGATTTCAAAGTGGTGGCAAGATAAACATGTAATCCTAAGGCTTTCAGATATGAACTCATTTAAAATTTCCACATGTAAATATTAGAAACATCAAACATAACTGAAGCAAGATAATCCATGAGTGTATGAAACAAATATGAATGTGTAAAGTAAATATAGGATAACTCCTAGGTTGTTAAACTGAATATCAACAGCACTAGATTTGATACCAATTGAAAGTACACCTAGAGAGGGTGAATAGATTTAGTTATAATCTAATGGTCAATAATGCAGAATTAAAATTTTTACACTACCACAATAGATATCCAAAGAGTGAATCCGAATTCCCAGTGAAGGGATCTAGAACTTCTCCTCAAGATTCCTTTTTATAAGAGTTAAGGTGCTTCAATGGCTCTCTTCGATCAATACAAGTGTGAACACAAAAAACAATACCAAGTATGTATAGTTGAACAATAATAGCAATGCAAGGTATAAAGAGAGTAGAGTTTAGAGAGATAGCCAAATGCAAACACAAGAATATATTTCGAAATTCGAGCACTAAGCTCTACGTCCCCACCTTCACGGCGTGAAGGATTTCTACTATCTCCACTAAGGACTCCACAAAGGATACATACCCAATCCTCTACACAAAAGAAGATACAAAGCCTATGCACAAAGCAATCACCTCTACACAAGAGGGAAGGCACAAAGTCAAAGCACAAAGCAAAATAGTGGTTACAACACTTGGTTATCACAAAGATTACAAATAATACCTCTTACAATACATAATCTTAGAGAATAGATTTTGAAATCAACAACTCAAGCATGTGAGAAAACAAAGATTTTGGAAAAGAAGCACAAAAGAAAATACTTGGGAAACTTCTTAAATGATGTAAAAATTGAAACTTTGAAACTTAAATTTCAAAACTTGCTTTCTTTTATTTTCAAAAAACTTTGAAACAAATGAGAAGATGTAGATTTGGAGGCCCAAAAACTTATTTGAAAATTCAGTTGAATGCAGGAAAAATAACTCTTATAAATCGTCTCTTAAAACTCTCCCAAACCCCCATATTTATAGGCCAAAGAAAAACAAACCATTAGAGTCAAAAAAGTGCCCGAAATGGCCTGTCGGTTGACCGATCAGTCGACCGTCCAATGGTCAAATTTCTGATCGTTGGAGCCTGTCAGTGGACTGGTCAAGCAATAGGTAAACTTTGAGCACAGTTTTTGAAGTCTAAAACATTTGAATTTGTAATTAACATATGGGAAGAATTTGTAAATTTATAAATATGTCTTCTTTCTAATAAAACTTAAATCAAATCAATCAAATATCAAAGTTAAACAATATGAGAAAAATACTAAAATGTCTCAAACTGTAAACTATTTTCAAAATATGAACTGACTTCAAACCAATATTTAATATCCTTAACATTTGATTCAGAAATTGATCATTGAATATAAAATGTATCCCTAAAAGTTATCTTTGGAATGCAGTTTAATTCATATTAATTGAATGTCAGAATAAAAAGTTATAACTAAATTATTGAAAAATATACTTGAGCAAATCAACAGAACGGTCGACCGGTCGATTGACCGGCAGTTCAAAATTTTGAACTAGCCGCTAGGCATCGGTCGACCGCCCGGTCAGCCGAGCCAAACTAAGATTTAGGGGTGACAGTTGGTCGATTGCCCAGTCAACCGCTAGGTTTGCTAGTCGACCGGCCGTTCATCCGACAAAGTTACACAAGCGAATACCCAGAAACAGCCAAGAGGCTCGATGGACCGCCCGATCGACTGACATTGCCTAGAAAACACTTTTTAGATAATTTTTGAATTTAAACTCATTTTTAAATATTTTGTGTTGGTTTAAAAATGTTTTGAAAATACATAGGCTATGAGATACATGTTTCAAACATGATACAAAAATTTGAAAAGTATTTGACATGTATCAAAAACCAATCCTTATAAAATACCAAAATCAGAAAACTAGATATGAAAACTTGAAACTAGAATTTTCAAAATACATAATACAAAAACAAGTAGTTCAAACATATAAAGGTCAATAGTGTGTGGATATACAAACAAAATGATATGAACTTGTTTTTGATTGAAAACCAAAATACGAAATGTAAACCGGTTAAACCAAAACTAAACTTTTGTGTGTGTGTGTGTGTAAGCTTGAGCACTCAAAGCTAATCTATTTTTTACAAGAGATCTAACTTACAAGATCTAGAAAAGTCTTCTTGTTGATTTTCTTCTCCAACTAAACTTGATCCAAATTTGATTCTTCGAGTTAGATTCCATCTTGCATACTGTATATGTTCTATAAGCTTGACCTCTTGAATCATCATGTGTTAGATTCAATGAAGCCAAATACCAACTAAGATCTTGATCAATATCTAAAACATAAAACTCAACAAGATCATTAGTACTATAACTACATGAGTTAGTCATCATCAAAACTAGAGTGATAGGCTTTTGGGCCAATAATTTGAAGCATTAATTCTATTATAAAAAAACTTAGCCAAGTGACCTTTTCGGCCACAATAGATGCAAAAATACACTTGCAATATGAAAATGCATTATATGTTTGTGTATGATGAGTATGTGTAGCATGGGTGCGTGTAGCGCTTGTGGTTGTGGTAGTGTGTGAGCATGATGGTGTATGTGTGAAACATGAGGTTTTCGTAGAGTTTTCCTGTTCGAAAACATAGACTCTAATCTAGTCTTATCAAATTCACACTTCTTTAAAAATTTTCTTAAAGTATTAATTTAATTTTTCAAAGTGAAAATCTCATTTTCATCAATGATTGAAAATTTTACTTTGTAAGAAATTTTGTGTGCATCAAAATCTTTTGGATCTTTTAAAGAGTAGAAGATAAAAGCACTTTTTCTTCTGTAATAACAACTAGTTGATTTTGAAGAAGTTAATTTTCTTTTTTATTTTCAAATACTTCCTTTTAAGAAAATCATAGTTGTTGGAAAGTCTTCAAAAGCTTCACTCAGTTCATGTATAGGTAACTCATATTCATCAGGATAAGATTTGTATGTTATCTTGGGTGTGTTCTCATTTGCCATGAAACACACATTTGCTATATCCACTTCTTTCTTGGATTCGATCTCTGAATCCAATGCTGCTTTCAAGGCTTTCTTCTTGTATGGCTTCTTTAAGGCTGAGGGTTTTCTTTTGTCTCCGGGCAATCGGCAAAGACATGTCCGGGTTTCCTATAATTATAGCAAACTATCTTTTTTTTTTCCTTCTTCTCTTGTCATCTACTTCAGTTGTTGAACTTGGCCTTATTGTACATCCTCCTTACATTCTTCACTAGAGGGATAAATCCTCATCATCTTCTTGTTCATCATCTTCATCGTTGGAGATGGAAGGAGTAGATTAGAAGGCAAGAGTTTTCTTCCTTTAGGGTGTTTTCTCCTCTCTAGCTTTTCATTCCATTTCATGGGTTTTTATGTTCTCAATGAGACCAACAAGTTTCATCTTTTTTTATCATTTAGCTCCTTCAATAGTAGATTTGACCTCCCAAAATGATGAAAGAGCACGGATGATCTTCCTCACCTTTTAGTCATTATCAATTTCATTACCTAAAGTAGCAAGACTATTGGTGAATTTAGTAAACTTGGTAATCAGTCATCAATGGATTCATTCTCATTCATAAAAAAAAAATTCTTTTTCGGAAGGCAAAAGATCAATCTTAGCTCTCTTGACTTTTGATGTCCCCCTTGTGTGTGACAACCAAGTGTGACCAAATCTCGAGGCGGATTTGCAATGAATTACCCTAGCAATATCATCATCATTTTGAAATCACCTAGAGGGGGTGTGAATAGGTGATAATGCTAATCAATGCACAATTCAAAACTTATGAAGCAATAATCACCCAAACAAGACTAGAAGCCGAATATCCGGTGAAGGGCTCTGAACTCCTTCCTCGTGATCCTCTAGATATGAGTTTGAGGTGCACAATGCAATCTTATTGTATGAGTATAAGATTGACAATATGAAAATGACACAAGTGAATATAGCAATGAATGTAGAGAGCAAGTAATGAAAGTAGAGCAAGAAATAAGAGCAAGTAAACCAAATGCAAACACCAAGAATTTTTCGAGGTTCGAGCACCCAAGTCTACATCCCCGACTTCACCCAGAAGGATTTCTAGCCACTATATCTTCACAAAGAATTACAATCACACTGGAGTACCCAACTTCACAATCTCAAGTACAAGTTCTCTCTTGGTGATCAAAAGACCACAAACTCTCTTTTGAAAAGTTCTCTTCCCTTACAAAATCCTTGTAGAACAATGAGTAGGATTGAAGCTCTTGAATGTAAGTGGAAAAAAAAATGAAAATCAGAGAGTTTTGAAAAACACTTCATAAAATGAGAGAGATTTTCAGCACAAAAACCAAGAACTAAATTCTTTTGAATGCCTTAAACTTTGAAACTTTTGCAAAAAAAAATTTGTTGTTGTAAAACCTCACCCTAATCACCCCTATTTATAGGAGAGGGCTAGGGATTAAAGAGTAAACCCACTTAATGGTAATTAGGAAGTATTAGGTTCAGAAAATATCATTTAAACTCGTTTAGAGAGGAAAAAGACAATTTAAAACATGTTTAGAAAACTAGCCGTTATGGCAGAAACGACTCTCTCGGTCGACCGGGGTTCAAATAAATAGCCGTTGCAGGCTCTCGGTCGACCGCTCGATCGACCGGACAAAAACAGAGAGCAACTGCACTTCAGTCGGCCAGCCGCCCGGTCGACCGAAGGGCTCCGATCGACCTCTTGATCGACCGGTAAACGTGCACGCATGCACGCACCCAAGTGCCAAAATCCCGGTCGGCCGGATCGGTCGACCGACCTGACCTGACTTAGTGTCGGTCGACCGCTCAGGCCAAAATCAAATTTGAAACAGAATTTTGAGGAGATTTTGAAGTTTAACAAAATAGTTTTGATTTGAACTATGTATAATACACAAAATTGAGTTTATAATCAAAAGGCTTTACATCAAAATATTTTGTATATATTTATAGGGAATATTTTTAGAAATGAGATGTGCGCAAAAACGTGTGTGTTGGAATATAGAGCTTCAAACCTATTCACTATTTTTTAACAAAACTATAAAACTAGAAACAAATCTAATGAAGTCTCTTGAAGTCTTGAGCCATGCAATGCCTTGCTAGAGCCTTCTCTTCAATGTTCCTTCCTTGTTATGCCATGTGCCTTATTTGCTCCATGAACCTAGAATTTCTAGCAAAAGCTAAGCAAAGGCCTCCAAACATGGTACAAACCTGAAACTTATCTTGAATAAATTTATTAGTACCAAATAGCTCTTATTTGTTTTTGTTATCATCAAAACTCTAAACAATTGGGGAGTGTAACCTTTTGGGCCAACAATCTCCCCCTTTTTGATGATGACAAAACAAATAGGATATGTTAACAAAATAAAAGAGAGGTGAAAGCTCCCCCTCAAATTATGCTATATTAAACAAAGAAAAACAATTAGATTGCAAAACAATTATATTAAAAACCATGAGACTAAAAATCATGAGGTATAAAATATTTGGAAAACACTTAAACTTAAATACAAGAAATCATAAAAACACTTCACTTTGCAAGAACCAAAATTAAAAACATATGTAAATTCATATGGAACCAAAACCATATGAACTCATATTAAACTCATATGGAACAAAAACCATATGAACTCATATTTCCATATGTAAACTCATTCTCCCCCTTTTGTCATACATCAAAAAGGGATAAAAAAATAGTTTTATTCAATAACACAAATATTAAGTTCACCACAAATGAAGGAGAATCTAGCAAAATCAAGTGGTTTAGTGAAAATATCGGCAAGTTGTAATCCGTGAAAACATAATCAATATCTATATCACCTTTCTCAAAATGATCTCTAAGAAAGTGATATTTAATCTCAATATGCTTGCTCTTACTATGTTGATTTGCATTCTTAGTCTTATGTATAGTACTAGTATTATCACAAAATATTTTTATATGGTTATAATGTGATAAGGAAGGAAAGGAGTGCACTAATTCAGCAAAATAGAGAAGGTTTAGAAACAACCTTTGGTGCTTGACGACTCCAAAAATGTATTAACGATGGTTTATGTATTCCTTCCGAATCACCGTAGTAGCATAGGCTATACGGGTCGATCCTCAGGGAGAGCTCGCAATGGAAGCTTTAACGGTTTGAAGTGTGAAGGAAGAAAACGAGGGTTCTTCTTTGCTCAAAAGAATACAAAGAATATGGAAAATCGAAGAAAACTTTGGTGTGGATTGGTTGCATGAAAATAAAATGATGGAAAGAAAATGAAAAGAACTTTGAAAACAAGACTAGCTTTAGAAAGAACACTAAAGCAGAAAAACTTTGAAAGACTTTTAGATGTAAGAAACCATGACTAGCTAACCTTTCTAATTTACTTAACTTACTAATCTCATTAGGGTGATGCATGCCTCATGTTGATTCATCGGCAAAGGTATGTCTTGCTTGTTGGTCAAGTTACTTTCCCACTTGATAGATGTGTGATCTTCTCGGACTTGTCTTGTAGCCTCGTTGATTCATCGGCTCTCGAGATAGAATTTCAATGGTGGAATCGAGGAGTGTCACTCAAGGGATGCTAAGGAAGAAGATACAAGATTCATTAGTCATTCAAGGTCATACATCTAGTTAGCATTGAAGTAAGAAAATTGTACAACAAATAGCATATGATAGGTGCTCCATCTCCATGTTCCATCAAGGCGCTTGTTCTAAAGACAAGGATCTAAATGAGGCACACATGAATCATATGGAATTACAACAAGAATTTGCCAAGAATGAAGTAACCCATCTTCATCGGGGATGAAAAAGACTCAACATTTGCAAGATTAAAAGTTAGCAATCACCCAAGAGTTAGAAGTTAGCAAAGTTAGTGGTTAGCTAGTCATGTTAAAGGGAGTTAGCTAGACATTACAATGGAAAGAAAACAACAATACATGATGCTAGGAAAGTAAAGCTTGAAGAAAATAAAGCAAGTAAAGTAAGCACTAGAAATTGCAAAGAAGAGAAGATTGATTGGATTAATCCTTGCTTCAAAGTTGTCACTCCTTTGAGTACAAGCTCTCACTCTCTTTCTTTCTCTCTTTTGCAGAATTTCTAGGAGGACGAAAAAGACTAAGAGCACTAAAAACCTAGAGAAAAACCTAAAAATTACAAGCTCTTTCTTCCAATCTCTCCTCCTTTTTTCGCAGAGGTCCTGGTGTCTATTTATAGGCTTCAGAAGAGGAGGCTCCCAGATCTAGGCTGTTGGATCAAATCTCTGGCTCAACGGCCAGATGCCTGCCGCGGATCCGCGGCAGTATCTAGGCCGTTACGCCAGAGAATTCTGTTGGCGTTCTGTTGCAGCCTGCTGGCCACGTTGGAGCTTCTAGAAGGGTGAGTGCATGCGTGGATGTCTCCAGATCATGGGCTAGATTTTTTGGGCTTTTCTTTTGGCCTTTGATTAATCCCTTTAATTCTTGATAATTCCATGGATTATGGGCCTCCTCTCCATTAATGATGGACCTGCAAAAAGAGAGAAAAAGAGTAAAAACCTATTTTTATTGATATAATGCATGATATGGATGTGGAATATGATGCAAAAATGAATAACAATCATAATGCAAATCATAATCAAGGAGAGTATGCTTCATCCAAAGGACTTGTGCACAACAAGCCCCCGCGGCAACATACTCCGCCTCGGCGGTTGAGAGAGCTACCGAATTTTGTTTCCTAGAGGACCATGAAACAAGATAATTACCAAGAAATTGACATGTCCCATTAGTACTCTTTCTATCTACTCTACAACCCGCATAGTTGGCATCCGAATAACTCGTCATTGAGAAATCTCTGATTTTCGGATACCAAAGACCCATTCCAATTGTGCCCTTAATATACCGAATGATGCGTTTTACCGCAATAAGATGGTACTCTTTAGGACACGATTGAAATCTAGCACAAAGACACACACTAAACATGATGTCCGGCCTACTTGCCATCAAATACAACAAACTACCTATCATGCTTCTATATAACTTAATATCAACACATTTACCTTGGTCATCCTTATCAAGCTTGGTTGTAGTTGCCATGGGAGTGTTGCAAACTTTTGAGCCTTCAATTCCAAACTTCTTTACGAGTTCCTTTGCGTACTTGGCTTGACATATGAAATTCACATCTTGTAATTGCTTGATTTGGAGTCCAAGAAAGAAATTCAATTCACCCATTGAAGACATTTCAAACTGACATTGCATGACCTTTTCAAACTCCTTGCATAGAAACTCATTAATAGAACCAAAAATTATATCATCAACATAAATTTGCACAATTAAGATGTCATTATTAACATGCTTAGTGAATAATGTTGTGTCTACTTTGCCTTTAACAAAATTATTTGAAATGAGAAAACTAGAAAGCCTTTCATACCAAGCTCTTGGAGCTTGTTTCAATCCATACAAAGCTTTATCAAGTTTAAAAATAAAATTAGGATGAACATGATCAACAAACCGGGAGGTTATTCAACATAAACTTCTTCATTTATAAAACCATTTAAAATACACTTTTCACGTCCATTTGAAAAAGTTTAAATTTTTAAAAGATGTAAAAGCTAGTGTCATCCGTATGGCTTCAGGCCGTGCTGCGGGTGCAAAGGTCTCCTCAAAGTCAATACCTTCAACTTGAGTGTAACCTTGCGCCACTAACCTAGCTTTATTCCTAATGACATTTCCGAACTCATCCATCTTGTTCCTAAAGATCTACTTAGTACCAACTATTGGTCTATCGTGAGGCCTAGGAACAAGGTGCCAAACTTGGTTGCGCTCAAATTGATTGAGTTCCTCTTGCATGGCTAGCAACCAATATGAGTCCGCCTCGGCTTTGAGGATGCTTTTGGGTTCAAAATGAGAAATGAATGCAAAGTTAACACATAAGTCATGGAGTTTGGAGCGAGTTGTTACCCCTTTAGATACATCACCTAAGATGAGTTCCTTGGGTGATTTGTAGCGTATCTCCAATCTTTAGGAAGCGGTTGAGTGCTTTCCTCCTTATCCTCTTGAACTTCACCAATAGGGTCTAGCTTTTCTTCTTGAGCGGGTGAGTCCTTCAAGGATAGTCTCTCCATGTCTTCACCTAATGGGTCAATCTCTACAACATTCTCAACAACCACATTTGATTCTTCAAATTTAACATGCATGGATTCTTCAATGGTAAGTGAAGATCTATTGAATACTCTATAAGCTTTGCTAGTAGTAGAATATCCAACAAATATTGCTTCATAAGCCTTAGCATCAAATTTACCAAGCTATCTCTAGTATTTAAAACAAAACACTTGCATCCAAAAACTTTGAAATATGCAACATTAGGTTTTCTAGAATGATACATTTCAAAAGATGTTTTGAAAGAATTTTTACACAAATAAATACGATTTGATATATAGCATGCGGTGTTTACGGCCTCGGCCCATAGATATTGAGGGAGGTCATATTCACTTATCATGGTCCTAGCCATCTCTTGAAGTGTTCTATTTTTTCTTTCTAAAACTCTATTTTGTTGTGGAGTTCTAGGACATGACATTTCATGCTTGATTCCCTTTTCATCACAATAAGTCATGAAGAGTTGGTTAACAAACTCTCCACCTCTATCACTCCTTATTTTCAAAATCGAAAAACCTTTCTCTTTTTCAACCCTTTTTCGAAAAATTTTGAAATGGGAAAAGGTTTGATCTTTGTGTTCCAAAAAGAAAACCAAGTGAAACGGGAAAAATCATCAACTAAAACAAATGCATATCTACTACCATTTAAGCTTTTAGTTTTAGTTGGTCCAAAAAGATCCATATGAATTAATTCTAATGGCCTAGTTGACATGATATCCTTGATTGGTTTGAAGGAAGACTTGGTTTGTTTCCCAAGTTGGCACGCACCACAAATGTGGTCTTTCTCAAACTTCAAACAAGGAATATCCTTCATCAATTCCTTAGAATTAATCCTAGAAAGATAATCAAAAGATGCATGACCTAATCTTCTATGCCAAAGCCAAGCATTTTCATCAAAAGCATTCAAGCATTTAGTAGAACAATTCAAATTAAGCATGTCTATGATATAAGCATTATTATCACGAAATCCGGTGAGAATACAATTATTGGTTTTACAATCAAAAATTTTGCAAGAAGAATCATCAAAACAACTTTAAGTCCACGGTTACAAAGTTGACTAATAGTAAGCAAGTTATGTTTCAAACAGTCAACAAGAACAATATTTTCTATAATAGGAGATGCACCAATTTGAATGTTACCTATACCGATGATAGTGCCCTTGGAGTCATCTCCGAAGGTGACGGTGCCACCTTCAACGTACCTTGATAGGGTTGTCAAATTGTTGATATCCCATGTCATGTGTCTTGAACAACCACTATCAAGGTACCACCGCTCCTTACGTCTTGGAGCCTGGTGTGTACCTACATCAAATAATTTAGGATTTGATTTTGGTACCCACATTTTCTTGGGTCCTAAAGAGTTAGTGTAATGAACCCATACAAGATTATTTGTTCTATTAACTTGGTCATAACAAAACTTGGCTAAATGTCCATTCTTACCACAATAAGTACATCTATAAACTCTACCATATTTAAATGCATAGTGAGTGTGTGACTTGTGAGCATGTGAGGATTTAACATGAGTGTTATGTGTAGTGTTAACATGATGAGCATGAGGAATTTTGATATGAGAGGATTTAGCATGAGAAGTGTGCTTCTTAGAACCCATTTCCTCAAGTTTCTTAGTGTTGAAAGCACAATCCTTCAAGACTTTTTCAAAATCAACAATTCTAGTTTTTAACAAAGAAATTTTCTTTTTCATCAATCTTTGGAAATTTTGACTTGCAAGCAACTTTGTAAGCACTAAATTCTTTTGAATAGAATAAGATTGGAAGAAATTTCATCCTTCTCTTTTGAAACAATAGCAAGTTGATTTTAAGAAAAGTAACTTCTTTTTCCAATTTTGAACATTCTATCTTTTTATCATCATAGCTTTCTGAAAGTTCAACAAAGGCATGTACAAGCATTTCTTTACTTAATTCATCTACTTCATCAAGAGGTTGAGAGGTTACCTTGGGTGTGTTTGCCATGAAATACATGTTCGCCGTGTCCACCTCATCTTCAGACTCGCTTTCTGAATCCCAAGTAGCTTTGTAAGCTTTCTTTTCAATCGGCTTCTTTTGCTTGAAGGAGGAAGTCACCTTTTTCTTGAATTCCGGGCAATCGGCCATGATATGTCCAGGCTTTCGGTAATTGTAGCAAATGATTCTTCTCTCCTCTTTTCCTTCAATTTCCTTCTAAAGTTGAGCTTGTTCTTGCGGTACATCTTCTTCACATTTCGCACAAGGAGGGATAGCTCCTCATCTTCTTCTTCATCTTCTTCATCATCATCAAGAGTGGAGGAAGACTTGAAAGCTATGGATTTCTTCTTTTGATGACCCGCTTCTTCTCTTGCCTTCTTTTCCATCTCATGAGTCTTTAGGTTTCCAATGAGACTTATGAGATCCATTTCATCCTTGTCATTCAACTCTTTCAAAGTGGTAGCCTTTATCTCCCATGATGAAGGAAGAGCTCGAATCACTTTTCGCACCTTTTGGTCATTGCTAATATCATCACCTAAAGAAGAAAGAACATTGGTGATTTTAGTAAACCTTGTAATCATGGAATCAATAGACTCATCATCAATCATTTTAAAGATTTCATATTGGGACCTCAAGAGATCTATCTTAGCTCTCTTTACTTGTGATGTCCTCTCATGTGTGACCAACAAATGTTGCCAAATCTCATAGGCGGATTGGTAATGTATTACCCGTGTAAGATCATCCCATTCAAGGCGGTTAGGAGGGATTTTGGGCCTTAAAATTAGCCTCATATTCTCTAAGGTAAAATCAGACCAAGTGCTTTCCTCACTATCGGGTATAACATAGGGTTTGTTCAAGGATTTTGCAACTAAGCTACCTAAAGATTGTAAGAAAATAGTCATCCTAACCTTCCAAATAGGAAAATTAAGTCCATCAAATTTAGGAGGGTTTTCATGTTGTCGGCCATGTTTACTAGTGTATGAATGAAAGAATGCAAATGTTGATTAGCAAGTTTTTAGGATCTCTCTAAGGATGTTAAGCCAAACCTAGAGTCCAAACTCTGATACCAATTGAAATCACCT